>JAOVVI020005526.1:0-16407 GCA_028571085.2 Nepenthes alata
AACTGAAACGTAAAACGAGATAGGGAGCGTGATTAAGATTGGTGGGAGTGTAGGCCTTTAGATATTAGAGACATTTCTGTGACTCGTCGAGAGTATGGTTTTCCAACTTGATGTTCATAGGGAACAAGTGGGTAGCTACGTCCTGGAAGCGTGGAAGCTTTGAAGGATGGATCTCGGGGAGTGGGCAAAGTCTTTGCAATCTGAAGGCTTGGAGTAGGATTAGTGAAGTAAACGATTGCTCACTTAGGTATGAGCATTAGTATGCTCAAGGATTTTTCTGTAATAGCACTGCGTTGTCTTTTTTGCGTCTGTGTTCGTGTCCCTTCAGAGTAGAGATTCTGTGGGGTTATATAGACGGTAGGCAGGGTGACCTTCCTTGGCCAAGAAGGCGTGATCCTTGCCTCGTGTTGGGCGGCATTCCTTGAACAAGAGGGCTTGACTTGTGCAATCTGATGGGATCGTTTCTTTTCTGAGCGGGTAATAGGTTTCTAAATTATTTGTCTTCCTTCTGTGCTTTTGTTACCATTAGGCTCCATCGTAGGTAGGAAGAGAGAATCTGGCGCTTTCTTCATGGAAAGGGCGCTGAATCTGTTGATACCTTATTTGGAGGAGATTAGCTTTAAGGAAGGTGTGAAATTAGAAAAAAAGGACCGTTGCTTGTCGTGTACAGAAATGTCTGCTAAACTGGTCCTCGCCCATATTAGATTTTATATCTTTTCGCGGCCTGCAACTACAGTACTTTCGGTCAACAGGAATGTTAACCGTCTTGAGGGAGCGCGTTGGCCGCCTGGTTGGTGCTCCTTGCGGTCAACGCTAACGTTGACCGTTTAACACGCGTCTAGACTTTGGGTCATTTGTATTATGGGCTTGCCTGCTATGGGCCTACCCATCATTAGTCCCCCACGCCGGTGGTATGGATTTTGGCCTCCGGCATGCTCATGATGGGATGCGCTTGTTTTATTTGCTGACGGAGTCGTTGCCCGTCTGAAGAGGAGCCTTGAGTACTTTCAAAACATTGACCGAATTTGTTGACCATTTTTGGAAAATTTTTGGGCAAATTGGAGAAGGAAGCGTTGGCCACTAGCCGTCCTATCAAAAAAGTGTGCCACGTGTCTTCATGCAGTATGTTCAGGATCCCAGTATTTAATGAGTTGGAGGATCTGATTCGATAGCCCCTTTTGGGGAAATGACATGCAGCGGTAATGATGGTGCACCCTTTCGAGGCGGTGTTTGTGTTCATATGGGTTTTTAAATCGCCTGCTTATTTTACTTTGAATTTCCTGCGCCTTCCTTTGTTTCTTTGTCTTCCTTATCCCGTATAGAAGAAGAAAATCCTAGTTCTGACCATGGCCTCCATCGCTGACATCGCCTTCATCATGAGAGGAAACAACGTGAAGGTATTGTACGTGGAGTACAATATCCTGCAGGAGATTGCCTTCTGTGTTCCTGGGAAGGACGACAGAGCTTTCCTGCCACCTATGGGCTTCATGACCGTATATGAAGCCCATTTGAGGAGTGGGCTCCTCCTTCCAATCCCCACCGAGTTAATGTCAAATTTTTGGGCACTTCAGATCCCCATTGCTCAGTTCCATGCCAACGCCATCAGGTATCTGTGTTCCCTTTGCATTTTCCTTCGTCAACACTTGAGATTGTTGACGATGTTGATAGTTAGGGGGCTCCTCAAGCTCAATCAGGAAGCGGAGTAGACTTCTTTATCCCCCCGCGGTGGTCTCAAGATAAGCACCGTCATATACGACTCCCTGAAGAATTGGAAGAATCAGTTCTTCTTTATTAGCGTGGGTGAGTCCTAGCCTTTGCCCAGGGAGTGGGGCCAGGTGCCTGATGTGTATACGGGGGCGCCTTCGGAAGTTGAGACGGCATCCCTGGATTGGCTGGCTTAGCTCATAGAGGATAACCCGGTAGATTTCTGGAGAGACCACTTGGTCTCCCGTGTTGAGGCAAAGAAGGCCAAGTAGGGGCCTCCGTCTCCCGTCAAGAAACTCAAAATCCCATCGCTGGAGGTCCTGCATTGGTCCTCCCTCGTTTGATACTAGTTTGCCCAGTCCAAGGCAAAAAAGGGTGGCCTCGGTGGTGCCTTCTTCATTGTGCTCATGGCCTGATTATCTCTTCGCCTGACATTTTACGGGTGTAGGTGCCGCCTTTGGGATAGAAGCGGAGCTGGCTCTTGAGGCTTTTGAAGCCAGGTTGAGTGCTAGGGCAAGCGGCGGCGTTGTTCTCGCATAGCCTGCGCTATCGGGGTTGACGTTGGATCACCTACTGTGGGAATTCTGACTGAGAAGCAGGAGCCGATTTTGGAGCCCCCCACCATTCCCAGGGAGTTAGCCAGGACAGAGGATACTCCAGAGGATCCAATGTTGAAGTTCATGGCTGAGGTCGCCCTCAGTCCTGCCAAAGTGGGTCCCCTTCCTTGCTCATCGCCTTTGGCGCCGGAACTGGGTGCCACGTCAGACAGGCCAACACGAAGAATTTGGGATGTATAAATTTTGTTGCCCGCATTGTCTTTTGGTTTGCCTTTTCTAACCCCCCTTTTTTGTGTGTGTAGGTTGATAAGGTCTTGAGTGTAGTTGCCAAGGCGCTTAGGCAGAGAGACATGGTGATTTTTGATAGGGACAGGGAGATTGCCTGGCTCGATTCTAAGCTGGAGGCTCTGGGGGAGGAGTATCGAGAGGACGCGGATGCCCTGGAGTCTGTCCTGGTGGGCATGGAGGCGGAGAACTTGAGTCTGAAAGTAGAGGTCGCTCGTCTGAAGGAGGAAAAACGAGCGTGTTAAGGGGTGCATTGATTAGCTTGCAGGGCAAATGGCTATCCTGGAGAATGACCTAAGCCTCCGTATTCGTCCCTATGAGGTTGCGGACATGATGCTGTCACGGTTGTGGGAAGGGATCAACATTAGCCGGCGTATTATGCGGCCGGTTAATCCTGACTTCCTTGTGGATCTCATCAATTTGTCAAACCGGTTAGCGCAGCGTCGCGGTAGCCTTGTGGGAGAGCCTCGGAACAGATAGGGGCCACCGCCGCCTCCATAGCTTTTGGTGGTTGTAGTTTTTTTTAATTATGTACTTTACCATTAAGCAATAATACAAATAGCTTTGTGCATGCCACATGTTCTCGCTTTTTACAGCTGCTTTTTGTATTTTGCTTCTCTGTTGTTCTTGGCCGCCAACTGGGTAGGATTCCAGCGAGTTGGCTGCCCGCCTTGTTTTTGGATGTTCATGGAATTTACTTGTGTTAAGTCGGCTTAGTATTTACTTGTGAGTAAAGCTTGGTGGCGCTGCCCAGGTGCAGATTTGGGAAGCCCGCTTTGGTGGAGTGTTTTGCTCTGGTCGACCATCGTTGGCTGGTCACGCTGTCTCCTTGTGAAAGAGGTTGTCGCGTTTGCTGTGTTAGCCCCCTAAAATTTTATGACCGTTAATGGGCCACTTGAATGACCAAGGTTTAGATACGACTACTCATGGGCCACCTAGATAACCAGGGTTTATATACGACTACTCATGGGCTGCCTGGATGACCAGAGTTTATATACGACCACTCTTGGGCCGCCTGGGTGATCAAGGTTTATATACGACCACTCACGGGCCACCTAGATGACCAGGGTTTAGTTACAAGAGGATGAAGACCCTCCCGACTTAGGAGTAGCCTAGGTCATTTTGAACCTGCAACGAAAACCACATACATATATACATACCATAGAAACACAACATGCTAAAGGAAACACTTGTTTTACTAATTGAATCGTGCACACAAATGATCACATAAAATTATGCAGAATACCTACCTGGGTCCCTATTGGAAGTAGTGTTTGATGTGGATTACATTCTACGTTCGTGGGACCAACTTTTCGTCCTGGTTTCGGAGCTTGTATGCCTCGTTTCATTGGACAACGGAAACTAGAAAAGACCCTTTCCAATTCGGGGAGATCTTGTTCCGGCCGACCACCTTTCCCATGGCCTCGATGCTTCGCAAGACCAAGTCTCCGACATCAAACTGCCGCGCTTTCACCTTCTTGTTGTAGTAGCGGGCAATTCGATATTGGTAGGCCGCGGTCCGCATTCTGGCGGCATTGCGGGCTTCTTCTAGCAAGTCTAGGTGTTCTCGAATCTTCTGAGAGTTACCCTGCGTGTCAAAAGATTTCACCCTAAGACTTGGAAGCCCAATTTTGACTGGGATCACCGCTTCAGTCCCGTAGTAGAGGCAGAAGGTTGTCTTAAGCATTGGTTCCTTCGGAGTTATTCGATAAGACCGAAGGACTGAGGTGAGCTCATCTACCCAAGAGCCCCCTACATCATCTAGCTTGGTCTTAAGCCTGTGGAGTAGCGTTTAGTTCATGACCTTCACCTGTCCATTCACTTGAGGGTCTACGACCGAAATGTGGACCAGCCTAATTCCAAGGTTGGTGCAATACTTGGTGAAGCATTCCCTGAGAATTGAGTCTCGTTGTCAGTCACAATGACTTCTAGAATGCCAAATCTACTGATGATATTCTGGCGAATGAACTCAAATGCGTCATGTTCTGTGATCTTGGCCAGCGGGATGGCCTCGACTCACTTTGTGAAGTAGTCAATGCCTGCTATGATAAACTTTCTTTGCCCGGTTGCAATGGGAAAGGGCTAAGAATGTCGAGCCCCCATTGCATGAAGGGCCACGGCGCCTGAAGGGATTTCAGCTCGGCGGATAGCTGGTGAAGAAGATTGCATTGAAGCTGATAGCTTTCGCACCTCTTTATAAACTCGAGTGCATCCTTTTTCATCGAGGGCCAATAGTAGAGTTGCAGGATGATCTTGAATGCTAAGTTTTTGCCATTGACGTGCGATCTGTAAATTCCAAGGTGCACTTCGCTCAAGACATAGTCCGCTTCTTCAGGGGTTAGGCAATGGAGGTACAGAGTCGAGTAGCCGCGGTGATACAACCACCCGTCGACTATAGTGTACCAGCAAGCTATTCTCTTTATCAGCCTGGCCTCTTCTGTGTCTTCTGGCAATGTTTCGTCCGCTAGATACCTCAGGTAGGGTGTTGTCCAATTTTTCATCCCGGAGATCCGCATTGCCTCCTATCCCTCTATGTTGGGAGCGTTCAGGACCTCCCTCATGTTCCTCGAGTACTGTTCTGGATTTTTGGCCGCTGCTACTCTTGCCAACTGATCAGCCTTCCAATTTTCAATTCTGAGAACATGGACCAGGGTTAGATTGTCGAAGTTACGGGTGGCCTCCCTTACCCTGGTCACGTATTTTTCCATGTGTGGATTATTTGCCTCGAAGTTCCCATTAACTTGGTTGACGATTAGCTCGAAGTCACTGTAAACAGCCAGTCGTTAGGCTGAGCACTCTTTTGCTAATCTTAACCCGACTAACAGAGCTTCATATTCGGTAACATTGTTGGTGGCTGAGAAGTCGAGTCTAAGGGAGTATTTCACCTCAAACCCGTTAGGGGTCAGGAGGACCACCCCCACTCCATTGGTTGTGTCTGTAGATGATCCGTCTACGTGGAGTACCACTCTGGAGCCTCCATGAGCTGTTTCACGTTCTCTGAGGGCTACTCTTCGAGAACCGGGGTCGTGGTCTTGATAATGAAGTCGGCCAGAGCCTGTGCCTTTATGGCTGGCTTGGGTCGAAACTCAATGTCAAACTCGTCCAATTTGATAACCCACTTTACAAACCGTTCAGAAATATCAGGTCTCAAGAGTATGCTCTTTAGAGGCTGGTCAGTGAGAACTACGATGCGGTGTGCCTGAAAGTAGGCCTTAGTTTTCGCACGGAGAATATGAGAGCTAAGGCCAACTTTTCTGTGTGCGGGTAGCGTGTCTCTGGGCCAATTAGTATTTTGCTCACATAGTTGATTGGCCATTGGGTATCAGAGTCCTGGCATACGAGGAAGAAGCTGAGGGATACCTCTGACACCGCAAACTAGAGGTACATCTCTTCTCTGACCTTGCGCGATGTTAGAAGCGGCAAGCTAGACAGGTATTGCTTCAACTCATTGAAGGCCGCCTGGCAATCTGCCGTCCATTGGAACCCGTTTGATTTTGTTCCCCTTAGAGCTTTAAAGAATGGTTGATACTTGTCACTAGACTTCGCTAGGAAGCGGGATAAGGCTGCCAATCATCCAGTCAGTCGCTGGACATCTTTGATGCTTTGTGGGGGAGTCATGTCCGTGAGGGCCTTGATTTTCTCTGGGTTTTCCTTGATCCCTCGTTGGAAGACGATGACACCTAGGAATTTTTCTTAGGCTACCTCGAGGATGCACTTAGCTGGATTCAGCATCATTTGATTCACACGGAGCACCTCAAATGATTCTTCCAGATTGTGGATATGGTCTCCTGTGATTCTGGTCTTGACGAGCATGTCGTCAACATAGATTTTCATATTGTGACCGATCTATTTCTCAAATATTTTATTTATCAGCAACTGGTAAGTGACTCCTGCGTTTTTTAGTCCAAAGGGTATCACCTTATAGCAGCAAGTCCCCTAGTCTGTCATGAACAAGGTATGCTCTTCGTTCTCCAGACTCATTTGGATTTGGTTATAACACAAATAGGCATCCATGAAGCTCAACAGCTCATGTCCGAATGTCGAGTCTACCAGCAGGTTAATCCTAAGTAAAGAAAAACTCTCCTTTGGGCAGGCTTTGTTAACGTTGGTGAAATTGATGCACACTCTCCACTTCCCGCTGCACTTCGTTACCAAGTCTACGTTGGAGAGCCAATCGGGGTGTTGGACCTCTCTGATGAATCTGACATCTAGTAGTTTCTTTACTTCTTTTTGGATGGCCACCAACTTTTCTACCGAGTGATTTCCCTACTTCTGCCTGATAGATTTTCGGTTCGGGTCGAGGCCCAACTTGTGGATAATTATCCGATCTGGAATCCCTGGTATGTTAGCAGGAGTCCATGCAAAGATGTTAGCATTCCGTTGCAGGAAGGCGATCAGCTCTTTGCGCAGCGCACCAGTTAGAGAGCCACCAATCAGTATGCACTTTTTTGGATCTTCCAGATTTAGTGGGACTAGATTGGTTGCATCACTGGACTACGCCTATTGCAGGGTTGTTTCATCTCGATTGTCAAGTTCTCCTACCGCTCTGGTACTATCGTTAGGACTAATTTAGGACATGTAGCATGTCCGTCTAGTGACTTGGTCACCCAGCACTTCGCCCACACCGTACATCGTTGAAATTTTTATTTTAAGGTGTGGTATTGAGTGACAGCCCTGAAAGCTATTAGGCACGACCGGCCTAGTATTGCGTTGTATACAAAGGGAAAGTCGATTACCAAGAGGGTAAGTGTATGACTTGCTATTTTCAGATACGTTCCTAGGGTGACTTCTAATCAGATCGTCCCTTGAACGGCCACCAGCTCATTGTCAAGGCCATACAATGGGTCTTCTGTTGGTTTTAATTGACCATTTTTTAAACCAAGTTTAAAAAATAAATCGAGATAAAGCAAATCGTGAGAACTTCCATTGTTAATAAATACTCATTTTATCTGGTAGTCAACGCTACCGTCGGAAACGAGTGCAGATAGAACCAGAGGGTCTGCATGGGGGAGAACTACATGTGCCACATCACTGTCACTAAAACTGATGATGGTGTCAGTAGTGCATTGCTTCTTCCTCCTGGTGTGCTAGTCCTTGTTGTCCGCCAGGTCCTTGATCGGCAGGGTGGTGATCATGTTGACTACTCTTGCTGCAATCCGGTTTCGTGGAGGGGAAGACCCTGATCATTCTCTGCCCGTTGTGCCAGAGCTCTCACTAGGGCCTTTAACAAACCTGATGAGATGGCCCCTTCTGATCAGTTATGCAATCTCCCGCTGAAGGGTCTTGCAGTCCTCTGTGGAGTACCCGGGAGATCGATGGAAATTGCTGTAGTTGGTTGGATTTCCTCCCTCCGCCTCCTTAAGTGGTTTTGGTCACTTAAGGAACTTCTCCCCACAGATCTACATGAAGACGTTTGAGCGCATGTCAGTCAAGTGTGTTAGGCTGATGGGCCCGTTGTCCTTGCGCTCTGGTGGTCCGATCCTATGGTGCTTTTGGTGGGAGTGATCACCATCCTTATGTTTCCTCTTTCCTTCAGGTAGGAAAGAGTGAGGCTCTTCGGGCCGGTCGGAACGTTTAGCCTCGTTGGCCTCTTCAGCTGCCGCATAGGCCCTGGTAATAGACTCCGCTTCTCAAAAAGTCTACTAGTTCTTATGCTCTAGGTGCCTAAAAAATTCTCCATGTGCCAGCGCTGAGATGAAACTGTCTAGTTTCATTTCCTCAGTAAGTCGAGGTATCCGTCTAGCTTCTGCCACGAAGCGATCCAGGAACCTTTGTGGGTTCGCTCCATGCTTCTGCTTAATATGCGATAGGTGCCATGGCTGCTTTTCCTCGCTATGGATGGAGGCATACTAAGACTAGAAGAGATCCGTACGCTCCTGAAAACTTCGGATTGAGTTCAAGGGGAGATGATGGAACCAGATGCTCGCGTACCCTTTTAAGGTGAGCCGGAAGCAGAGACATATGGTTACGTCCTCCAGCCCTTGTAGACTAAGATGGGTGCAGAAGTGGGCGAGATAATCGATGAGATCTACACTCCCATCATAAGAGTCAAGAGCTGGCATTTTAAACTTTGTCGGCATGGGATGGTTTACGATCTTTGCTGTGAAAGGAGCTCTGTCGATATTGGCTACGCGCTTATCGTCTTTGAACACGCAGTTCCATATCTTCTTCACCCCTTGATATGTTAAAATGATATTAGCAGATCTTTTGGAGTTGAAGTATGCTCTCAACTTTGTTCTCTCCCTGGCTTATTCAGCAGCCGGGTAGCTGCTATCACCGACAGATCTAGCGGCTCAGGAGGCTCCCTCCTGAGCCTGGGGCCTAGATTCTACTAAGGAGTATCTGGGGTTCCTCCGTTCTTGAATTTCCTCTGGGGTAGAGCTGGTTACTCTCTCTTCATGCCTTAGACGACTTTGGGAATGTGAGGACTCCGATGCTGGAGCAATGGTTAGCCTTTCGGTCCGTCGGGCCGAAACTTTCTTTCTTTGGCCTCCTCATCTGGACGCCGGTGCTGGGGCCACTACCGGTGCAACCCCCAGCAGTGCTTGCTCCTGGTGGGAGCAGAGTATCTGAAGCATCCTATCCCTGTTGTGCATATGCTCCGCCAGGTTTTGTAAAAAAGATGCTGGAATTCTACCGACTACCTCATTGACCACGGCGCCAATGGCGTGGCCCTAGTTTGGTGAAGCCACATCTCGGGCTGGCTCACTCACTTGCATCCTTGTGTTCACCATTTTGTTTGAGGGTGTTGGTCGAAAAGAGCTTATGGGAAACGTAGCAGGCTTCTTGTAAGCGGTTTCCACAGACGGCGCCAATGATGTGTACCTAGATCCGACTTTGAACAGATTTGAATTTACTTGATCGTTTTGATCTGACTCTGTTAACTAAGTCTGAATCCTGCACACCACTACAATAAACAAGAGATTAGGTGTCGGCGGGATGTTGTCCCACAAAAAATACTTTGACATTCAAGTCAGCAACAAGCCTTCAAACTTCAAGAAGGTAAACTGAAACATAAAATGAGATAGGGGCGTGATTAAGATTGGTGGGAGTGTAGTCCTTTAGATATTAGAGACATTCCCATGACTCGTTGAGAGTATGGTTTTTCAACTCAATGTTCACAGGGAATTAGTGGGAATCTACATCCTGGAAGTATGGAAGCTTTGAAGGACGGATCTCGAGGAGTGGGCAAAGTCTCTGCATTCTGAAGGCTTGGAGTGAGATTAGCGAAGTAAACGATTGCTCGCTTAGGTATGAGTGTTAGTATGCTCATAATTTTTTTGTAGTAGCACTGTGTTGTCTTTTTTGTGGCAGTGTTTGTGTTTACCCAGAGTGGAGACTCTGTGGGATTATATAGACGGTGGGGAGGGCAACCTTCCTTGGGCAAGAAGGCGTGATCCCTGCCTCGTATTGGGCGGCCATCCTTGACAAGGAAGGTTTGACTGGTGTAATCTAATGGGATCGTTTCCTTTCTGAGTAGGTAATGGGTCTCAAGATTATTTATCTTCCTTCTGTGCTTTTGTTACTGTTAGGCTCCATCGTAGGCAGGAAGAGAGAATCTGGTGCCTTCCTCATGGGAAGGGCGTTGAATCTGTTGATGCCTTCTTTGGAGGAGATTGGCTTCAAGGAAGGTGTGAAATTAGGGAAAAGGACCATTGCTTGTCGTGTACGAAAATGTCCGCCTAATTGGGCCTGGCCTATATTAGATTTTTTATCTTTTCGTGACCTGCTGCTATAGTGCTTCCAGTCAACAGAAATGTTGACCATCTTGAGGGAGCGCGTTGGCTGCCTGGTTGGTGCTCCATGCGGTTAACGCTAGCGTTGACCGTTTAACACGCGTCTGGGATTTTCCGAACTTTGGGCCGTTTTTCTTATTGGGCCTGCCTACTATGGGCCTACCCACCATGCCAGTGGTCTAGATTCTGGCCTCCGGCAAGTTCGTGATGGGATGCGCTTATTTTTTTTGCTGATGGAGTCATTGCCTGACTGAAGAAGAGCCTCAAGTACTTCCAAAATGTTGATCAGATTTGTTGACCATTTTTAGAAAATTTTCGAGCAACTTGGAGAAGGAGCATTAGCCACCAGCCGTTCTGTCAGAAAAGTGTGCCACGTATCTTCATGCACTATGTTTAGGATCCCGGTATTTAATGAGCTGGAGGATCTGATTCGACAGCCCCTTTTGGAGAAACGACACGCAACGGTAATGATGGTGCATGCTTTTGGGGCTATTTTTATGTTTATACGAGTTTTTAAATCGCCTGCTTGTTTTACTTTGAATTTCCTGCGCCTTCCTTTGTTTGTTCATCTTCCTTATGCCGTAGAGAAGAAGAAAACCCTAGTTCTTACCATGGCCTCCGTCACTGACATCGCTTCTGTCATGAGAGAAAACGACGTGAAGGTATTGTACGTGGAGTACAATATCCCGCAGGAGATTGCCTTCCGTGTTCCTTGGAAGGACGACAGGGCTTTTCTACCACCTACGGGCTTCGTGACAATATACAAAGCCCATTTGAGAAGTGGGCTCCACCTTCCAATCCCTGACGAGTTAATGTCCATTTTTCGGGTGCTTCAGATCCCCATTGCTCAATTCCATGCCAACGCTATCAGGTATCTGTGTTCCCTCTGCATTTTTCTTCGTCAACACTCGAGGTTGTTGACAATGTCAATGGTTAGGGGGCTCTTCAAGCTCAATCAGGGAGAAGGGTGGATTTCTTAACACCCCGCGGTAGTCTTAAGATAAGCACCGTCATATATGACTCCCTGAAGAACTGGAAGAACCAGTTCTTCTTTATTAGAGTGGGTGAGTCCTTGCCCTTTCCTAGGGACTGGGGCGAGGTGCGTGATGTGTATACGGGGGCACCTTTGAAAGTTGAGACGGCATCCCTCGCTTGGCTGGTTAAGCACATAGAGGATAACCTAGGAGATTTCTGGAGATACCACTTGGTCCCTCGTGTTGAGCTAAAGAAGGCCAAGTGGGGGCCTCCGTCTCCCATCCAGAAACTCAAAATCCCACCGCCGGAGGTCCTGCAGAGGAAGAAGAGGAAGAAGGGCTTTATCATTGGTCCTCGCTCCTCTGATGCCAGTCCGTCCAGTCCAAGGGAAAAAAGGGTCGCCCTCGGTGGTGCCTTCTTCGTCATCCTAAGGGCCTCATTATCTCTCAATCGGGCATTTTGCGGGTGTAGGCATCGTCTCTGGGATAGAAGCAGAGCTGGCTCTTGAGGCTTTTGAAGCCAGGTTGAGTGCTAAGGCGAGCGACGGCATTGTTCTTGCACAGCCTCTGTCGTCGGGGTTAACTCTGGATCCATCTATCGAGGTGCTTGGGCCGCAGGAGCTGTCCGTTGGATCGCCTACTGTGGAAATTTTGACGGAGCAGCAAGAGCCGATTTTGGAGCCCCCTCATTCCCAGGGAGTCATCCAGGATGGAGGATACTCTAGAGGATCCAATGGTGGAGTTCATGGCTATGTTCACCGCTAGCCCTACCGACGTGGGTCCCCTTCCTTGCTCACCATCTTTGGCGCTGGAACTGGGTGCCAGGCCAAACAGGCCAACATGAAAAATTTGGGAGGTATAAATTCTGTTGCCTGCCTTATCTTTTGGTTTGCCTTTTCTAACCCCTTTTTTATGTGTGTAGGCTGATAAGGTCTTGAGTGCAGTTGCCAAGGTGCTTAGACAGAGAGACATTGTGATCTCCGATAGGAACTGGGAGATCGCCTGGCTCGATTCTAAGTCGGAGGCTCTGGGGGGGAGAATCGAGAGAATGTGGCTGCCTTTTAGTCTATCCTAGCGGTTATGGAGGCGGAGAACTTGAGCCTGAAAGCAGAGGTTGTTCATCTGAAGGAGGAAAACGAGTGTGTAAAGGGGTGCCTTGATCAACTTGCAGGGCAAATGGCTACCCTGGAGAACGACCTAAGCCTTCGCATTCGTCCCCACGAGGTTGGGAACATGATGCTGTCGCGGTTGTGGAAACAGATCAACATTAGCCAGCATATTGTGCGACTGATCGATCCTGACTTCCCTGTGGATCTCATCAATTTGTCAAACCGATCAACATAGCGTCGCAACAGCCTTGTGGGAGAGCCTCGGGACAGACAGGGGCCACCACCGCCTCCATAGCTTTTGGTGGTTGTTGTTCTTTTTTTGGTTTAATTATGTACGTTACTATTAAGCAATAATACAAATAGCTTTGTGTATGCCACACGTTCTCACTTTTTACATATGCTTTTTGTTTTTTGCTTCTTTTCTGTTCTTGGCGGCCAACTGGGCAGGATTCCTGCAAGTTAGCCACCCGCCTTATTTTTTGGCATTCATGGCATTTGCTTGTGTTAAGTTAGCTTTGTATTTTCCTGTGAGTAAAGCTTGGTGGCGCTGCCCAGGTGCAGATTTTGGCAGCCCGCTTTGGTGGAACGTTTTGCTCTTGTTGGCCATCGTTAACTGATCACGCTGTCTCCTTGTGAAGGAGGCTGTTGCGTGTGCTGTGTTAGCCCCCTAAGATTTTTTGACCGCTAATGGGCAACTTGGATGACTAAGGTTTTGATACGACCACTCATTGGCTGCATGGATCACCACGGTTTATATACGATCACTCACGGGCCGCCTGGATGACCAAGGCTTATATACGACCACTCATGGGCTTCTTCTAGCAAGTCTAGGTGTTCCCAGATGTTCTGATAGTTACCTTGTGGGTCAAAAGATTCCACCCTAAGACTTGGAAGCTTGGTTTTGATCGGGATCACTGCTTCAGTCCCGTAGTAGAGGCTGAAGGGTGTCTCACACGTTGGTTCCTTCGGAGTTATCTGATAAGACAAAAGGACTAAGGTAAGCTCATCTACCCAAGAGCCCCCTGCGTCCTCCAACTTGGTCTGAAGCCCATGGAGTAGTGTTTGGTTCGTGACCTCCACCTGTCCATTCGCTTGGGGGTATGCCACCGAAGTGTGGACCAGCCTAATCCCAAGGCTAGTGCAGTACTTGGTGAAGCGTTTTCCTAAGAATTGAGTCCCATTGTCAGTCATAATGACTTTTGGAATGCCAAATCTACTGATGATATTCTGGCGAATGAGCTCAAGTGCGTTGTGTTCTTTGATCTTGTCAAGTGGGACGGCGTCGACCCACTTTGTGTAGTAGTCGATGCATGCTATGTTGAACTTTTGATGCCCAGTTGAAATGGGAAATGGGCCAAGAATATCGAGGCCCAATTGCGCAAAGGGCCATGGCGCCTGAAAGGATTTCAGCTCGGCGGATGGCTGGTGGAGAAGGTTGCCATGAAGTTGGCAGCTTTTGCACCTCTTAACAAACTCGAGTGCATCCTTTTTCATCAAGGGCCAATAGTAGCATTGCCGTATGATCTTGACTGCTAGGTTTTTTCCATCGACGTGCAATCTGTAAATCCCAAGGTGCACTTCGCTCAAGACCTAGTCTGCTTCTTCAGGGGTTAGGCAACGAAGGTATAGAGTCGAGTAGCCGCGACGATACAACCGCCTGCTGTTTATAGTTTACTAGCCGGCCGTTCTCTTTTTCTGCCTGGCCTCTTTTGCGTCTTCTTGTAATGTTTCATTCGCTAGATACCTGAGGTAGGTGTCGTCAAGTTTTCCATCCCGGAGATCCGCGTTGCCTCCTATCCCTCTATACTAGGAGCATTCAGGACCTCCCTCATATTCGTCGAGTACTGTTCTGGATTTACAGCTGCCGCTGCTCTTGCAAGCTGATCAGCCTTTCAATTTTCAGTTCTAGGAACTTGGATCAGGGTTAGATTGTCGAAGTTGCGGGTGGCCTCCCTTTCCCTGGTCAAGTATTTGGCCATGTGTGGATTGTTTGCCTCGAAGTTCCCATTAACCTGGTTGACGATTAGCTCGGAGTTGCTGTAAATAGCTAGTTGCTTGGCTGAGCACTCTTTTGCTAAACTTAACCAGACTAGCAGGGCTTCGTATTTGAAAATATTGTTGGTAGCCGAAAAGTCGAGTCTAAGGGAGTATTTCACCTCAAACCCGTCAGGGGTCGTGAGGACCACTCCCACTCCGCTGCCTGTGTCTGTAGATGATCTGTCTACGTGGAGTACCCACTCTGGAGCCTCTATGTGCTGTTTCGCATTCTCTGAGGGCTGCTCTTTGAGAACCGAGTTTGTGGTCTCAATAATGAAGTCGGCCAGAGCCTGTACCTTTATGGCTGGCCTGGGTCAAAACTTAATGTCAAATTCACCCAATTCGATAGCCCACTTTACGAACCGTTTAGAAATATCAGGTCTCTAGAGTATGCTCTTTAAAGGTTGGTCGATGAAAACTATGATGCGGTGTACCTAAAAATAGGGCCTTAGTTTTTACGCGGAGAATATGATAGCTAAGGCTAACTTTTTTGTGCGTGGGTAGTGCGTCTCTGGGTCGGTCAGTATTTTGCTCACATAGTAGATCGGCTGTTGGGTATTAGAGTCTTGGCGTACGAGGACAGAGCTGAGTGATATCTCTGATACCGTAAATAGATGTACAGCTCTTCTCTGACCTTGGGCAATGTTAGTAACGACGGGCTAGCCAGGTATTGCTTCAACTCATTGAAGGCCGGTTGGCAATCTACCGTCCATTGGAACTCGTTTGATTTTGTTCCCCTTAGATCCTTAAAGAATGACTGGTACTTGTCACTAGACTTTGGTAGGAAGCGGGACAAGGCTGCCAATCGTCCTGGCAGTCGCTAGACATCCTTGATGCTTCGTGGGGGAGCCATGTCCGCAAGGGCCTTAATTTTCTCTGGGTTTGCCTCGATCCCTCGTTGGTAGACGATGAAACTCAGGAATTTTTTTGAGGCTCCCCCAAAGATGCACTTAGCTAGATTCAGCTTCATTTGATGCTCACGGAGCACCTCAAACGACTCTTCCAGATCGCCGATATGGTCACCTGTGATTCTGCTCTTGATGAGCACGCCATCAACATAGACTTCCTTATTGCGACCGATCTGTTTCTCAAATATTTTATTTACCAGTCACTGGTAGGTGGCTCATGCGTTCTTCAGTTCAAAGGGCATCACCTTATAGCAGTAAGTCTCCTGGTCTGTCATAAACGAGGCATGCTCTTCGTCGGAGCCGGATCTGGTTATAACCTGAATAGGCATCCATGAAGCTCAACAGCTCATATCCGGACGTCGAGTCTACCAGCAGGTCAATCATGGGTAAAGAAAAATTGTCCTTTGGGCAAGCTTTGTTAACGTCGGTGAAATCAACGCACATTCTCCACTTTTAGCTGCTCTTCTTTACCTGGAGTACATCGGAGAGCCAATCGGGGTATTGGACCTCTCTGATGAATCCAGCATTTAGTAGTTTCTTAACTTCTTCCGAGATGGTGACCAACTTTTCTATCGAGTAATTTCTCCCCTTCTGCTTGACGGCTTTTTGGTCCGGGTCGAGGCCTAACTTGTGGGCAATTACCCAGTCTAGAATCCCAGGCATGTCTGCGAGAGTCCATGCGAAGATGTCAGTATTTCATCGCAGGAATGCGATCAGCTCTTCGCGCAGCGCATCGGTGAGAGAGTCACCGATTCATATGCACTTTTTTGGATCTTCCAAATTCAGTGGGACTAGGTTGGTTGCCTCACCGGACTGTGCTAGATGTAGGGTTGTTGTGTGTCGATGGTCAAGTTCTCCTACAGCTCTGGTGTTGTCATTAGGAGTAATTTGGGACAAGTAGCATGTCCGTCCAATGACTTGGTCACCCAGCACTTCACCCACACCGTACATCATTAGAAATTTCATTTTGAGGTGTGGTATTATAGTTATGACTCCAAACGCTATAAGGTACGGCTGACCCAGTATTGCATTGTATACAGATGGCAAGTCAACTACCAAGAGGGTAAGTGTACAACTTACCATTTTTGGGTACGTTC
>JAOVVI020005527.1:0-16405 GCA_028571085.2 Nepenthes alata
CGTAAAAACGTCGCGTGTCATCTTCTCTCTCTTTCCCTTCTACTTACAAACTCAGTCTTTGTGTTGCTCTACAATCGGATCCTTTTCCGTACAGAAACCAGGATCTGAGGACGCAACATGTTAATTGATCATTATACGATAGTAAATTCATCACAGGTTTTGATTACGTATATTATGGAAAATGGTGATATAAAGGTTGTTTAGGCCAATAGTGTAGAGTTACTGGTTATCATATAATACTCCACGTGATAATTTGTGTCCATTATGTCAAAGTATGACTTAAAAAGTTTTGACTTCAGAAGAGGTGGGAACTTGATGGGAGTTATCTTCCTTTATTGAACCTTCCTTTAGGATGGACCTTCATACCTTCAATTATCTCTTTGGACACGTTGTTTTGCTGTGGGACTTTCATGCCTTGATCATCCATTTGAACACTGTGGTGATGAACTTTCTGGCAATCATTGCTTTGAACACATCATTTTTCACAAGCTTTCTTTATCTATTGAATATTGTCATTTCAATCAATAACGATTTGTGAAGACATTTGTTATGTTGGGCTTGCACAATAGGTTGTCTGTTGGTTATTGCCAGATAGTACGTCTCCTATTAGAAGTTTTACCATAATTGCGCACCAGAAGCATGATGGGTAATGGCCTGGTTTATCTTTGGATTTTTGGTTAGTGAATCACGTTGTGATGCATGATGAATAATTGATTTGAATTTTTGTATCCAAGGATTTATTAGGGCCGCATTGTTATCTGCGAATATGGGGATAGGCTTTACATTACGTCCTAGGTCGTGACAATATGATCAGTCGGAAAAAAGAACAGGATATTCTTATTCTAATTAACAAAGATTGTCCAGACACTGTTATTCCAACATGTAATAAAAACCAACAAAAATCATGCATAAAGCATAAATTCATTTTGAAATGAATAATAACAACTTCGTTTATCCGTTTTCCTTCTAAGTATTTGACCTTGAATCATAGTCTAGCTGAAACTCACCAAATACCAGTAGAATTTTTTCCTGGGCATTTCAAAGCTACTCCCTTCCAAAAAAAAGGAAAGAACACAAGCTTCAATCAATCACAGTACCTACTATCTGCCACACAAGTGTGCTTTTCTCCCAATATGGGTACCAAGAATGCAAAGAAACATGAGTGAATAGTAGCAAATCCGACAGGTCTGAACTTTCCATTAGGTGTGCAAGTAGCTTGACTAAATTAAAGTACCACCACCACCACGCCAGAAAAAAGACAGCTTAAATCCCATCATTTCACCTTAGAACTATAGCCATAAGCTGAAACCAAAACCACATCACAAGAAGAGAGAGAGAGAGAGAGAGAGAGCACGTTGATCTATAGTAAAATAGTAGTCCAATGAACTAACGAATCCAGTGAGAAATTCTTAGGAACAAAACAAATTGCTTGGTAAAGAATTCAAAAGAGAGACAAAAATCATTATTAAACAATAATTTATCATAGCTTCTTCATGAGCTAATTGTTGTTGGCATTAGAGCCACAGAAACTTGTAGCAAATTACATGAATACTCTATGGCTGCATTGCTTCTTGGATATCTTTCCAATGACATTTTTGAGTGAAATGTTTCATTGCTGCAGGGTGCCTTAAGTGAGGAATCCTGCCATTAGTTCCTTTGGATCAATCAACTCAGATTCTTCAAATCAAGAGGATACCAAGAGGTTCCATTTTGGTACTAAGGCATCACTCTGATATGCTTCTTTTTAGCGTATAGCAAGTAGAATTTCAGCATGTCATAGGTTTTTCAGGGGCCAGATATTAGAATTAAAGAGGTTGGAACAGTATGAGAAATTAGGAACTTCATCCTGAACCTTCAACTGTGCCAAAATACATAAATTAAGTACAAGCCTTCCAATAAATATGGATCAATGATTACTAGATACAGCCAAACCAACTAAAACCACTTCCAATAAATATGAATCAATGATTACTAGATTCAGCCAGCCCAACTAAAACACTAATTAATTACCCTAAAAGAAGAAAAAAAATAAAACCCTAATAGCCCAATTATAATCATCACCAGCTTCCAGCAATTGTAGCGCCAACCAGCCTAAGTAATGCCTAATACTGCCCAAATAACTGTATTTGATATATTTTGTAAAATCCTTTTTTCATTTCAGATAATCCAAAACAACTACTGAGATTAGTCCAACCCCATGTCAATCAACACATTAAGGATTTTTGTACCTAGTGCAGCAAGTACACTGATTAAGATGATAAGTTAAGAATAAATCTTTCAAAATTGTATCCGCATAACCTGCCGTGAGTTTTTCAGGCTAAATACAAAAATTCCAATAAATGTAATATTAATATGCCCTAGTAGCATTCATTAGAACGAAAGTTGAAGTTAACTGGAAACTGATGCTTACTGGCATAAATTCAGTTACCAATCCACAATATAACTCAATAGAGAAGCACAAAAGAAATAACATTCGGCAACGTTACAAATTGAGATGTTGAGGGAGAGTGAAGAAATTGAACCTCGGACTGGCCGGAACCGAATTGGAGGAGACCGGCCTGGCCTTTTCCGGAAGCTGACTTGTTTTTGAGCTCCTGGATTTTACGACGCTCTGCTTCTCTCTGCTTCTCGAGCCTTCTTATCCTCACAGCGTCTTGCGCCGTCCCCACATACCCATCTCCCATTCCCGCCATCTTTGATTCTCTTCTTCAACGCACAATCTCTCCCACTCCCTCTCTCTCTCCACCTCTTGCGCCCGCTGGATTTCGCCGAATTACTAAATCAGCGATAAACTCCGAAACCAGGAGCCTGTGAATCTGTCGCTGTATTTCTGCAAATAGAGTCGGGGAGGTAGTTGTATTTTGTCGGCCGGCTTGTAAAATTGAAAACCGGATGAACCGGTAAAGAAAAAAAAAAGGAAACTGGTTTTAGATATTCTGCCACTCTTCCCCATAATATTTTAACAAATTTATAATTATCATAAATATAACTTTAATATGGTATTTATAAAAAAATACAAAAAAATTATTTTCATTTTTAAAATGTGCAAATTTTATATTATAACTAATTTATTATTTAAGAGAAAAAATATTATTTTTTGCTATATATTTTATAAATATAATTTTAAATTTCATATTAATACTAAATATAGTTTCAAATAATTAAAAATTTTAGTTGCAGATTATAATGAGCATAGAAAATCTCATTTTAAATATCAGTCCATATTTTATTTCATGAAATGTATTGATTGTTTTAGTTTTTGATGGTTCATTTTTATTACCTATATTTTTATTCAACTAATATAAATATTTCATTGTTTAATAAATATTTGTTCCTGTTGAGTAAAATAAAGTGAATATTAAATATTAATTTTTTTATAAATAAAGTAGCTGCTCAATATCTTTACAACACTCCAAGTTCTCATTGCACGGCTCCACGCCAATGCCTTGTGCTTCCTCTGCACACCTTACATCTTTTTGCACCTGCATTCACGAATGCTAGCAAAGGGGGCAGTCAAGGTGATATTTCGATTCACCCAGAGTGAGAACTGGATCTCCATTTTTCCAGAGACCTTCCTGTTAGCGTGGCTATTTACAATTCGCTAAAGAATTAGAAGATTCGTTGATTTTTTGTGCACGTCAGTGATTCATGGCCCTTGTCCGGGGATTGGGGCAAGGACCCTAGGATTTTAACTGGGACGCCCAAGAGTGATGAGGTGGAGGCCGTGGAGCCACTACTAGCGCTGATGAAGAAATACCCTGATGAGTTTAGGATGGATCATTTGGTTTCGAGAAGGGAAGCCAAGAAAGCTCGTTGGGGGCTTCCTTTTTCGGTCGAGAAGATTAAACCATCACTGGATGCCTCACGGCACAAGAGGAAGGCTGGCGTTATTTCCATCGATGCAGCCGGCACACCTTCCAGCGGCGATGCTCCCAGCAGTCCAAGGCAAAAGAGGACTGCGACGTTAGTGCCTTCTTCTTTCTCATCCTCCACAGAGCTGGATTACGTAACAGTTGGAAGACTTGCTGAAGCCGAAGAGCACTCCGGAGTAGAGGCGACTGTGGAGGAGTACGAGGCCATACTACGCGTCGCCGCAAGTGGCGTGGTCATTGCACTACTATAGCCGATGGGTTTGGCAGCACAATCCATGCCGACTGAGCAACCACCTACAACTGCCAAGAAGGAGTCGGCTGATAAGCCGCAAGCTGAGTTGGAGGAGCCGGCCTTCGAACCGCTTCCTGCGCCCGTTGGGCCAGCCGCCATAGTGCTTTTTGAGATGGCTGACCTCAGTGCTAAGTTAGATGAGGAGATTGCTGTTGAGGCTCCAGCGGAGCGTGCTGAGGTGGTTGCCTCTCCTAGTCCTCTGCCATCAACTCCAAGGTCACAAAGCAGGCCAGAGAGGAGGAGCGAAAAGTCTGTCTCGTAACTTTTTAAGCTTCCCTTCTCTTCTTCCTTTTCCGTTATGGTTTAAGTCCTTTAATTTCTGACAGGAGGTAAAAGTTATAGGCGCCGTGGGTAAGGCACTGTATCAATGGGACCTGGTGATCTAGGATCGGGAGGAGGAGATTGCCTAATTCGAGGAGGAGGTGGACCTATTGAAGGCCCAGCACTAGAAAGAGAAGGTTGCTCTCTAGTTGAAATAGTCTGAGCTGAGAGTAAGAAATGTGAGACTGGAAGAGGAGGCTGCTAGGACTGCAGGACATACTGACAAGCTATTGAGAAATATAGCCTCGTTAGAAAACAAGCTATCCACTTGCATACGCCCTCATAAGGTCTCTCAGGCACTGTAGGCATGGTTATGGGAAGCTATTGACATCAGTCGCTGCATTGTCCATCTGGTGGATCCTGATTTTCCCGTTGGTGTCATTGACCATGTGAACCGTACTGCCCAACGACGTGATAACCTTGTGGATCAGTCCCAGAGCGTGCTAGGGACTCTCCCGCCTCCTCCATGGAGTTGTACTCCTTAGATTTTGTGCCCCTTATTTTTTACCTTTTGATGTAATTTGTAAAAATAATTTTGTCATTAATAAAGCAGTTATTTTACCAACATACTGCGTTCCATTACTTCCCTTTCATTAGCTGTCATTTAGCTATTTTCCCTTTGTATTGTCAGCCTACTTAGTGCACCTTGTGCCAGTTGGTCGTCCGTCTCGCAACACTGGAGACGTTTGTTGTGCTCTCAAATGGACTTAAGTCCTCAAGGGGATATCAGGGGTGAATCATGAAGTCGTATCAAGTTGATCGTAAATTAAGGCTTGAGTGGGGCTGTCCATGTTCATCTTGGGCGGCCGACTTTGGACGGAGCACTTGCTCCTGGGATGTTAACCATCATAGAGTGACAGCGTTAACTCCTATTGGAGAAGGTCGTCACGCGTGCCACTGAATCCCCCTAAGAGTTAGAGTTATACCGCGAACGAGCCACTTGGATGACCAAGATTTAATTTGATCACTCATGGGCCCCCTGAATTATCAGGGTTCCAATCGACCGCTTACAGGTCGCCTAGATGACCAGGGTTTAATTCGACCTCTTATAGACTGCCTAAATGACGAAGATTTAATTCGACCGCTTATAGACTGCCTGGATGACCATGGTTTAATTATGGGCCCCCTAAATTATCAGGGTTCAAATCGACCGCTTACAGGTCGCCTAGATGACCAGGGTTTAATTCGACCTCTTATGGACTGCCTAAATGACCAAGATTTAATTCGACCGCTTATGGACTGCCTGGATGACCATGGTTTAATTATGGGCCCCCTGAATTATCAGGGTTCAAATCGACCGCTTACAGGTCGCCTAGATGACCAGTGTTTAATTCGACCTCTTATGGACTGCCTAAATGACCAAGATTTAATTCGACCACTTATGGACTACCTGGATGACCAGGGTTTAATTCGACCGTTTACGTATCGTCAAGATAATCAGGATTTAATTACGAATGTGTGAAAACCTGATCGACTTAGGGACAGTTTAGGTCATTTATTTCGTACAACCTGCAAACATGCATTCACATGGAAAAGAAAAGGAAAGAAAAGACATACTACACAATGCATGTGGAAAAGAACTTTTCTTTTATTAACGATAATATAATGTTACAAGCATGCTTATGCCAAACAAATGACCTACCTAGGTTTTCAGTGGAAGTAGCGCTTTAGGTGGATCGCGTTCCACGTCCGTGGTACCAACTTGTCATTCTGAGTTTAGAGTTTATATGCTCCATTCCGCAGGATGATTGAGATTAAAAAAGGCCTTCCTAATTAGGAGAAAGCTTGTTTTGGTTAGTGGTCTTGCCCATAGCCTCTATGCTTCGTAAGACCAAGTCCCAGATTTTGAATTACCGTACTTTCACTTTCTTATTATAATAGTAGGTGACTCATTGTTGGTAGGCTGTAATTCTCATCCTGGCAGCATCACAGGCTTCCTCCAGTAAGTCTAGGTGTTCCCTGAGCTTGTGAGAGTTACCAAGTGGGTCAAAAGCTTCAACCCTAAGATTAGGGAGCTCGATCTCAACCGAAATTATCGCGTCAATCGCGTAGCAGAGATTGAAGAGTATCTCGTGAGTTGGTTCCTTTGGAGTCATACGGTATGACCACAGGATGGAGGGTAGTGCATCGACCCAGAAGCCCCCTACGTTCTTCAACATGGTCTTCAGACCGTGGAGTAGCGTACGGTTGGTGACCTCTACCTGTTCGTTTTCTTGGAGGTATGCCACCGAAATATGGACAAATTTAATGCCAAGATTGGTGTAATACTTGGTGATGCATTTTTTCAATAATTAAGTTTTGTTGTTGGTCACAATAACCATGGGAACGCCAAATCTGCACACTATACTCTAGCGAGCGAATTCTAAGGTATTGTACCTCATGATCTTTGCGAGCAGAGCAGCCTCAACCCACTTGGTGAAGTAATCAATGCCTGCCTCTACCCAATCGCGATGGAAAATAGGCCGAAAATATCGAGCCTCCATTGCGCAAAAGGCCAATGAGTTTAGAGGGATCTCAACTCGCGAGGTGGCTAGTGTGAAGATTTTCACACTTCTTCACGAACTCCAAGGGATCCTTCTTCATCGTTGGCCAGTAATACCCTAGCACATGAGCTTGAACGCTAGGTTCTTACCGCCTATGTGTGACCCATATATCCCAAGGTGAATTTCACTCAAAGCATAATCTGCCTCATTGGGAGTAAGGCACCACAGGTATGGAGACGAGTAGCACGGCGATAGAGTCATCCATTGACTATGGTATACTAGTCAGTCGTATTTTTGATACGCTTGGCTTCATCCACGTTCTCTAACAGTGCTTCATCCGTCAGATATTTCAATAAGGTGTTATACAATTTTCAGCATCGGAGACTTACATCGTTTCCTATTCCTCTATGCTGGGAGTGCTCAAAACCTCCATAATATCCCTTGAGTACTGCTCTGGATCATTAGCCACCGCTGCTTTAACAAGTTGGTTAACCTTTTGGTTCTCAAAATTAGGGACGTGGATCAAGTTCGGCTTGGCAAATCTCTGTATGGCATCTTCACCTTGGCTAGGTATTTGGCCAAGAGAAGGTTTCACATCTCGAAACTCCCATTGACTTGGTTAACAACTAGCTCAAAGTCGCTATAAGCGGTTAGCCACCTAACTGAGCACTATTTGGCTAGCCATAATCCGGCCAATAGGGCTTCATACTCGACGTCGTTATTAGCTTCCAAAAAGTCGAGTTTCAGAGAGTACTTTACCTGAAACCCGTTTGGGGTCCTTAGGACCACTCTCGTATCATTGCCTAAATCATAGACAAATCGTCCACATTGAGAACCCATTCCGGCTCTTCTGGGTGGTGACTCGTATCCTCTATGAGGCGCTCATCGACAATTGGGATTGTGGTGTAATATCCTGAATCTCTGATTGGATTAATTTAATATTAATTATAATTTTATAAAAATTAAACGTGGTAAAAATTAATTAAATATTATAAAATTTATAAGGATATTTGGAATCAATTGAGTTAGCACTTGAAGTGTGCCCGTACTATCCTCCGAATATCAATTTGAATTTTAAAATAAAATAAAATTAAAAATAATATATATATATATAATAAAGTAAAAAAAAAAGAGAAAACAGTGAACGGGATAAGGATGAGGGTTCGAGGAGAGAGAAGCGGAAGGAGAAGAGGGGAGAAAATAGGAGAGAGAGAAGGCCAGTGTGGGAGGCAATAGCCGACCACAGGTCAAAGTTTTGACGTCGAGAAGGCCAGTGTGGTGTGGTGATCAGACAACGGCTCATGGGTGGCACAGTGGTAGTTTGTGTGGACATTGGCTGACGGCGTTAGGTGAGGTCGACGGTGGTTGTTGGCAACGTTAACGATGACGACGGCCAGTGGGTGACTCGTCGGTGACTGGCAACGGCTAGTGGGTGACTCGCAGGTGACAGTGATGGACAGTGGGTGAGCAGCAACAGTAGAGATGATACGCATAGAGGGAGAACACGGGTGAGGGAGTGGCAGCGCGCGCAAGGCAGGAGAGAGAGTGTCGATTTAGACAATTCAAAGCATCCTTTTTTCAGACCTGTAAAGTACGAGATCAATGTAAGTATCTATAGAATCTCTCTTTGGTCTGATTTAGTATCTGATTTATTTTGAATATTGTTTAAAATTTTTACTAACATGCATATATTTTATATACCTAATATGTTTATTCTAGACATATATGTGTAGTTTATTGGATGATTTAAGGATTTTTGAATTGGGTTTTATAATTTTTGGAGTATTTAATATTTTCTAAAAGCTCGAATAATTTATAGAATACTATATATTTTTATATTAGTATATTTGTATGAAAATAAATATAAAATTTTATATAGGACATGCAGTTACACACATGTGCTGGGTTATGATCACTACATTTAAATTTAAAAATTAGACTCTCTAGTCAGCTCCCAACGGGAAGATATTATTTTTTGAAAATCTCTTTCCACCGGAAGGAAAGATTTGGTGTTGTGATCATTCCCATTTGAATAATTTGATTTGACCTTAGAATATATTCGAACGTCCTAATATACTTAACAAGTTTGAGGATTGCACTCAAAGCCACGGGTGGTAAATAATAGTAAGCAACCTTATCCATGGATACAGAGTATATTGATGGCCTTATATGCTGGCCTAATTTGTATTTAATTTAGCCTAAGATTATTAAGATTGTATGTAACCCTTCCTCAAACTAGTCTTTAAATAATTAGAACTCAAATTTGGTACATAATTTATATTTCTATATTGATTTATGTTGGATTTTGATTTGAACTTTGATTTTAGATTTGAGATTCGCTGATTTTGTATTCAATTGGGCCTTGGTATGTCTCATACGACGATTTTGATTTTATGTTTTGATCCGAACATTTGAAATATTTGTTAGAATATTACTTTGGCTTTTACGCACATTATTGGATCATCGGACTATCAAATTTTGCCCCAAATCACAAGTTGATCGGGCCAAGGATTTGGACTTGGATTTGGATTAGACCCAAATTGGACATTGGCTTTGAAATTGGTCAGAATCACCTCTACCGATTATGACTATTTTTGAAATTTGAACATTTATTTTGGATTTGGATATTTGCTTTGAGTACGAGACTATCATTAAATTTTGGACTTTGAATCTTGGGTTTCTATTGGATTTATTTTATCGACAATTTTGATTTATTATATTATTTGGTTAGATTTTCATCCATTATATCATTTTGTTTGATTTATTGGACTCTTTTTGTTTAAATAAAATACTTGTTGAATATTTGGCTCACGTTTTCTATTTTACCCCTTTAAAGTAGAAAATTCAGATGCGTTACAGAAATATGAATGTGATCTGTCAGCCATTCGTTCGATTTGGTGAGTTTGGATTTTAATATGGCTTAAATTGATAGTTGATGTGATTAAATTATAGAATTAACTGGGTATAGACCCATGGTTATATTTCGGGAGTAGTTTAAATGGTATGGCATGTTATGTCTGATTATGATTTTGGTTGATTTATTATCTCCCTTGCGATATTTACAGAGCAGATCGTATTTATTTTATCCAGACGGTTGTCCGATAAGGTCCTATATGGATTTTAATTTGTCAGGTCTTATTTATTTAGATTGTCACACCTAAATTTTTGGTACTTAGTATTATTTATTAAAATTAATTGGAATGTTAAATTTTAGAAATTTTAATTATTTATTTAATTAACCTGCTTGGTCCGGGTTTGCGATACGTGGTCTTGACGATGAAATCCGCCAGGGCCTACCCATAATGGTTGGCCTAGGCCAAAATTTGATGTCGAACTCTTCCAACTCGATGACCCACTTAACCAGCTGTCCAAAAATGTCAGGTTTTTGGAGAATACCCTTCAGTGGCTGGTCGATTAGGACCACGCGTTGAGCCTGAAAGTACAGTCTCGATTTGTGGGCTGAGAAGACAAGTGTCAAAGATAACTTCTCAACACACGGGTAGCGTGTCTCTACGTTGGTCAACATCTTGCTCACATAGTAAACGAGCCACTGGGAGTCGGAGTCTCGGCGAATAAGAACGTAGATAAGAGCCACTTTTGACACCGCCAAATAGAGGTATAGCTCTTCTCCGTCTCTGTGTGACGTCAGCAACAACAGACACACCAAGTACTACTTCAACTCATCAAAGGCTGCCTGACACTCTACAATCTACTAGAAGCCATTTGCTTTAGTCCCCCTCAGAGCCTTAAATAAAAATTGATACTTGTCCCTCGACTTTGTCAAAAAGCGGGATAAGACTGCCAGTTGTTCGATTAGCCTCTGGACTTCCTTGATACTCTGTGAGTGTTTTGATATTCTCTGAGTTTGCTTCAATCCCTTGTTGAGAAATGATAAAATCCATGAACTTCTCTGAGGATACTCCAAAGACTCACTTTGAAAGATTTAACTTTATTTGGTGCGTGTAGAGTATCTCGAAGGATTCAGCCAGATCGCGAATATGATCGCTAGTGGTCTTACTCTTAACGAGTATATCATCGACGTACACCTCCATATTGCTGTCGATCTACTTCTCGAATATCTTGTTCACAAGCCTTTAATAGATGGCACCTGCATTCTTCAGATTGAAAGGCATGACCCTATAACAATAGGTGCTTTGGTCGGTCTTAAATGTGGTGTGCTCTTTATTCTCGGAGCTCATCCAGATTTGGTTGTAACCCGAGTATGCGTCCATAAAGCTCAGTAACTCATATCCAGAAGTCGAGTCCACTAACAAGTCGATCATGGGTGAAGGGAAGCTGTCTTTTGGTAGGCTTTGTTGATGTTGGTAAAGTCAACATACATCCGCCATTTTTCATTTATTTTTTTACCATGACAACGTTGGAGTGTCAATTCGGGTACTGGACTTCTCTGATGAAATCGGCGTCCAAACGCTTCTTTACTTCTTCCCGGATGGCGACGAGTTTCTTCATTAAATGATTCCTCTGTTTTTACCTGATGGGCTTATGGTTAGGATCGTGACCCAACTTATGGATCATTACTCCAACCGGGATCCTAGGCATGTTAGCTGGTGTTCACATGAAGACATCGACATTCTGTCTCAAGAATGCTATTAGCTCGTCGCACAGTGGCTTGGCGAATGAGCCCCCAATTTTCACACATCTCTCCGGGTCCTCCAGATTTAGTGGTACTAGGTTGGTTGCTTCGCCGAGTTGCGCCTACTGCAAAGTTTGTCTCGCCTGGGTGGTCCAGCTCCCCTGTAGGCCGTCCACTGCTACTTTGTGCAATCTCGGACATGTAATATGTCCGCACAATCACTTCATTGGCACTTCACGGATACTCCATGTTGTTAGAAATTTTATTTTTAAATGCGATATCAACGTGACAGAAAGTGGGTCGATCACCATAAACGTGAGTATATGACTCACCGTTCTAGGGTATGTGCATTGGTGACCTCCAACTATATCATTCCTTGGTCGGCCATGTGTTTATTGTCTAGACCGTACAGTGTCTCTTCGACAGGTTTTAGCTGGTTCTTTTTTAATCCAAATTTATAGAAAATATTGAGATAGAGTAAATTTGTGGAGCTTCTATTATAAATAAAAACTTGTTTTAGTTGGTAATCCACGATACCGTCCAAAATGAGTGTTGATATAATAAGGGGATCGGTGTGTGGGGAAGTTACATGATTTTTGTCACTATCACTAAAGCTAATGACATTTTTCTATTTTCTGCTTCTTTCACCCGACTTGCCATTCCTTATGATCCGCTTGGGTCTTAACCGGTCGGGTTATGATCACATTGACCATGCCAGCTGTGATCCGATTTTGTGGCTGGGATGGATCTTGTCCTTCCCCATCTGTGGTGCTAGAACTCTGCCCAGGGTTTTTAACAAACCTGGTGAAATGGCCTCTCCGGATAAGCTCCTTAATCTTCCTGGAGTGTCTTGCAATCCTCTATCATGTGCCCTGAAGATCGATAAAAATCACAGTACTTAACTAGATTTTCTCCCGATGCATTCTTTAGTAGTTTTTGCCACCTGAGGAACTTTTCACCATGGATTTGTATGAGGATATTGGCCCGTGTGTCGTTGAGGGGAGTCAGGTTGATCGACATATACTCCTTACGGTCCACTGCTCTTGTCATGTGCCGCTTCCGGCGGGGATTGTTGCCACCACTGTTCTTCCTCTTTTCATCGGTCAAGAAAGAGCGACGTTAGTAGGTGTTACGTTCTGGATTTCGGGGCCCAGTGCAACACAAATGTGTAAGAGTGATGCGGAAAGGAGAGATGAAAACCGAGTTTTTATGTGAAAAGTCTCCCCTTGAATGAGGAGGAAAAATCACGAAGCTCTGGGCCTTTAGAAATGTTTCACTATTAGGTGAAAGTCTTTACAAAATACAAGCTTTCAGATGGATTCACCATTGTCTATTGTTTAGTGTTTATCTCCCTTAGAGTATTCTCTCCTTAGGAAGCTTTTGTTGCCTTTTTTTGCTGGAAAGACCCCCAGAACCAGGACCCTTTGGAAAGGGGTTTCACTGGGTATTTATAGGAAAAAATTGAGCCGTTGAGGTGGAGACACGTGGCGGCCAACGGGTCGCTCAGAGGCTGGCCGCTGCCCATTGGTTGCATTTAAAGCTGCTGGCGTACGTAGGTCCTGAGCATGTCAGGCGTGTAGAGTCTAGGCATCAGTTCATGATTTGACTAGGCGTGCTCTATGGAGACGGCGTCTGCTAGGGGTTACAGGCTCTTTGGGAATCGGCAAAGTTTGCTGAGTTGACGCTTTGGGCCATGTATGAGACAGTCCTCATCCTTTCGTGTCATGCCCTGCTAACTTGCGAGTTCGCGGACTCGCTGGACAAGGCAGATCTCGGATACCAATTGTCTGTTGGAAGTTCTTTGGTTCAATGGAAAGGATCCTCGGATCTTTCTCTGACCTCTCGGACTAGTCTGAGGCCTGTCAGAACTTCTAAAGTTCTCGGGCTTCTTCTTTTTTCCTCGTATTTGGATGTCGCTCATTATATGCGACGTCCTCGAGCCCCTATTAGTCAAGGGGGCCTCTCGAACTCTTATTGTGGCTTTGACTTTTGGGACACTAGCCTGTGTTTTCGGGCCTCTCGAGTCGGGCAGCCTTCTTGGTCCGTGGACGTATTTTGGGGCTTTTTATTTTTGGGCTTTTTGTTTGGGCCGTGCTTTATAGGCCTTTATATTGGGGCCCAACAGTCGATCTTCTCGGGATACTTCGCCTCGTTAGCCTCCTTGGTGGTTGTGTAGGCCCTCGTGATAAACTCTACTTTTTGAAAGGTTTGCGGGTTCTTATAGGCCAAGTGTTTTAAGAAATCTCCATGTGTTAGGGTAGAGATGAAATTACCAAATTTTATCTCCTCTATAAGCCTTGGGATCCTCCTGGCCTTTCTACGAAGCGCTTCAAGAACGTCTTTGGATTCTCTCCTTACCTCTATTTGATGTGGAAGATATACCAAAGCTGTTTCTCTTCTCGGCGATTAGAAGCATATAGGTCTGGAAGAGATTAGTGAGCTCCCAGAAGTTCCGGATCAAGTTTGATGGGAGCCAGTGGAATCAGATCTGAGCGCCTCCCTTCTAGATGAGCGGAAAGCACCAGCACATTATCGAATCTTTCAGGCTCTGAAGACTTAGATAGGTGCGAAAGTGATCTAGGTGATCCATGGGATCAGTTCTCCCATCGTAAGAATCCAGTGTCGGCATCTTGAATTTAGCTAGAAGTGGGCGGTTCATGATCTCAACAGTGAAGGGAGATATTTTCAAATCTGTGGCATGCTTGTTGTCAATTTTGAATTTGTGGTTTTGGATCTCCTTAGTTTTTACCTCCACTTGGGAGGCGTTCCTAGATCTCTTGGAATTGAGATAAATCCTCAACTCTATTTTTTCTATAATGCGGCGTGTAGCTAACCAGCTACTGCCACTGGTGGATCTCTTGTTCTGAAAGGCTCCCTCCTGAGATTGAGACCTTGCCTCGTCCCGAGTATATCAGGGGTTTTTTCTTTCTGGACTCTCATTCGGAGTCCTGTGGCCTAAGCACCCCTCAAGCCTAGGACGACTTTGAGCGTTGGAGGTCTCTCGAGTGTGAGAGTTGGCCAGCCTCGTAACTTTCTTGGTCGGCTTCCTCTTCCTCTGGCCTCCTCTCTTAGAGGCTTGGGCAGGGGTTGTGGATGGCGGAGTCCTTTGCTTCTTCTTACTCTGGCAGATGCAGAGTATTAGGAGTATTTTATTTATATTATTTATCTATTCCGCCAGGTTTTGGAGGAATGGTGTTAGTGCCCCTCCGACTAGGTTACCAGCAGGGTGATCCTAGTCAGGAGAAGCAACATCTCTCGCGGGAATGGTAACTTAGGCTTTGGTGTTCACTATTCTGTTTGATTGTATTGGCTTGATAGAGGAAAGAGTTTGCGTAAATAAATGTGGTAAGCTTTTTGTTAGTTTTTCACAGACGACGCTAATGATACGTCATAGATCCAAACTTTAACAGATTTGGGTCAAACTGTCCGTTGGATTCCGATCTTTGTTCACTCTGCTTCGAGTCCTGCACGCCATAACTTTAAACGAGAGATCAGGTGACGACAAAATTTAGTCTCATCAAAAATATTTCAATACTCAAGTTAGTAATTGGCATTCCGTAATGAGAAGGTGGATGTAGCAGATACAGTGTGAATACTGATGAGTGTTTTGTGTAGGCAAAAATATACTCGTGGGATGAGTGGCTTATGAGGTTTCTTGTGAGGAGCAGAACTTTTCAGCCCAAAGTTCTCGAGGAACTGGAAATTGAGAGAGAGAGCGCAAGAGGGCTCAAGAGAGATTAAGAACTTCTGAGAGCTTGAGATTACTTGGAGGCTTTTTACGGACGCTTTAGTGCATATTTAAGAGCGTGCCTTTGAAAAAAGCTACCATGGCCTTTTATAGCCATGGCCCAGGGTTGCCTTCATTACGTAGATGGGTTGGATGCTAATACTCAGCTAAGGAGTGTTGCCTTCCTTAGCGCAAGTTTAGCACTTTTCTAGCTGTAATGGTTCAAGAAAATAATCTCATTCATTTTGTGTTTTGTAATTGTTAGGGTTTTCAGTAGGTAGCGTACAGATTCTAGCGTCTTCCTCCTAAAATGTGCACTGATTCTAGAGATGATCGTTACAATGAAGCTTATCTTATTGGAAAAGCAAAAAAAAATTATGGCAGATGACCGTTGTGACTCTGAGATGGACACGTGGGCCAATTACTGCTTGACCTGTGCATGTCTTGGGCCCCAGCCTATCCACTAGCCACATCTCCGGTCAATGAAAGCATTGACCATTTTAGACTTTAATGGGCCGTTCTACTCTTGGATTTTCACCGGCCCACTTGCTCTTCATCTGGTTAACGGAAGCGTTGACAGTCCAAGCAGAATTAGCCCATTGTGAATTTAGGCCGTTTCCTACTTCGTGGGCTGGCCCGTTCGTGATGTCCCCATTAATATTATTTAGATTAGAAACTAATGAGCAACATCATATCCTATGTAATCATTTTCCCTTTTTCCTTTTTTGAATAAGTCTATATAGAAAATAATGAGCATTGTGACAAAGCGGGGTAGATTTAAGAAGGGCATCTGAAATTCAAATTTGAGATGTCATGGATGAACATTCAGTTATAAATTTTTATATTTGTTGCTGATATTAATTCAGCCTAATTTTTAAGTAATAATTTAGATTTCTCAGTCATCATACAATCATTTCAAGTACTTAATCTGTATCCAAAATACTTAAAATAGTGACTTTCTAACAAAGAACTGTACAAAAATATGTGATTTAAGTTAAAAGGTACAAAAACCCCATACAGTATAAATTATAAAATTTATCCGAATCATAATATAAAGCATGCAACAATGTTTAAAATAAAACATAAAATACAGATCTCCTAAGCCCAAAAGACAGC
>JAOVVI020005529.1:0-16403 GCA_028571085.2 Nepenthes alata
TATATATTTTTTAATCTTAATTATTAATATTTAAATAAATAATATAATTTAATTATTTTTAAAAATATAAAAAAATAATTAAAATTAGTTATTAAATTATAACCGATCATTTTAAAATGAATGGTTGAGATATAAAGAAAAATAACCTCTACCACTTAAAGAGATCGAGCAGCCCCCAACCCACCAACACCACTACTACTACGGAATCCGGAAGACTATATTTTTTAAAAAAGATAATATTTATATTTTTTAATCTAAATTATTGATTTTTAAAATATAAAAAATTAATTAAAATTAATTATTAAATTATAATCGATGATTTTAAAATAAATGATTGAGATATAAAAAAAATAACCTCTACCACTTAAAGGTAATTTAATTATTGATACATAAAAATTAATTTTTTTAATCTAAATTATTAATATTTAAATAAATATTATAATTTGATTATTTTTTAAAATATAAAAAATTAATTAAAATTAATTATTAAATTATAATCGGTCATTTTAAAATGAATGATTGAGATATCAAAAAAATAACCTCTACCACTTAAAGGCATCGTGCCGCCCCTAACCCACCACCACCACCACCACCACCACTACCCTTTTTTTTTTAGGGGGTGCTACAACTTTGAGAAATTAAATTCCTAAAGCAAATATATTAAGCGCAGAGGTCGAGAATGGAAGGTTGAGCAAATGCATGTTAAACCAAGGTAAGTTGCCAAGCTAAAGTACTCCATATATGAGTATATTTTGGACAGAATATCTACATTTGATGTGCGTTTGAGTGGCATATATGCAGTTTAAGTAAAAATGTTGACGTTTGATCAGCGTTTATACACAGTACAGATTTAGCCTCAATACTTGATCTACGCCTGACCCGTACTTATGTATTAGTTTTTTATAAATAGACATTTTTGACTGATTTTAACTTATTTTCAGTTAAAATTTGAGATCAGAGAAAAAAAAAGATGAATTCAAGCAATCTTTTGGTAACATCAAATGAAAGTAGATACATTTAAACTCTTTTTTTCTTTATTACTGATTTTTTTAAAAAAAAATTGAGTATTTTTTTATTCAAATACCAATGCATGTGCCAATTTTTTATTCTAAGTAATTTTACTTTATATGCATGTAATTATATTACTATTTTATGAAATTTTACAAAACTTATATCCTAAATTCATATAAATCGTATTTTTGTATAAAAGTTCTTGTATGTTGTTAAATTCCGCGTTTAGATTATTAAAATTTTGTTGTTTCTTAGACATCATATATTTGAAAAATAATTGATGAAAACTTTGCTTAGACACTAATGACAAGAATTAGTTTCTATAGTATGAAAACATATGTATATTTATATTTTACATGAAATTTTTAATTTTGACTAAAATAAAAATTATTATAAAAAATTGACAAAATAATTTTAAATATGTCATAATATAATATTAGTAAATCAAAGATTGAAAAAAATATTCACAGATCAAAAAAATAACATTTGGATTTAACTATATGGAATAATATGCAGTCGGCCCACCCTTAAGTCGTGAATAGTGCATGAAAGCAGTTATAATCAGAATTTTGATCTTTGGCATTTATTAATAAAATCATCACCGATTATTAGTTGTTATATGTTAATATAATTTTTTGATATGTCATATTTTTATTCATATTATCTGACTTTCAAATATTATACGATTTTTTTTACTATTTTTGACACATTTGAATATTCTATACAGTAAATTTGACATTATTAATATTTTGATTTTGGTCGTAACATCATTTTTAACATGTTCATTCAATTTATTCACATATAAAATTATATATGTTTTATTAAATATTATGCTTATTTTTTTTCTTATTTATTTACCTTTTATATTAGTTGACTCGAATTAACTTGTTAGCAATTCATTATTGAGAGGAAACCTTTTAGAGATAAGATTTTAAAATGTTCAGATTTTTTGATATAATTTAATAATTCAGAATTAAAATTTATTATTTAGATTTGAATAGAATTTCTATATACCTGTCTACTATTATTGATATTTAAATTTAATTCTACACATATTTGAAGTTATTATTGGTTATTTTAATTTGGGATTAAATTTTTTTTTATTTATTGGATTGATATATGAGCAATTTTGAGTTTTAAAATCATTTTCGATTGTGATTTTTGAATCCTATGTTTGAATATTTTTTTACTTACGAGCCATTTAACAATATTGGCTAATAATACCATTGATAATGCCATTTGCTTTGACTTCCAAAGAAAAAGAAAAATAAAATATTAAAACATCATTTTAATAATAAAGTATTAATTTATTTCTAATTTAATCCCTGTTCAAATTTGATTATAAAAGTTATTATTTAAAAAATAGTACATTTATAATAGACTTATAGAAATATTTTTTTAAAAACTAAAATAAAATTATTTATGACTCATAATAAAATATGTTTCATATTTTTTATAAGTTATTTTATACTTTTAATAAATTTTTTTTTTTAAAAAAATGATATATTTATTGACAGTATTATTACCTTCAATGGCACCAAGAACCAGTACCGTCAGAAATCGACATTTCAAAAGACAGATGTAGGTAGCAGGACCAGAAACGCCGTCGTTTCAACCCCTATTGACAGGCACGTACTACACGCAAGATACAGAAGGAAAGAAATAAATAATCCAACGCAGATTAGCCAATCGGACAGAGAAATTTACCCCCCAAAAAAAATAAAAAAATAAAAAGAAAATAATAAAAAAATAATAATTAAAATTCAGCTGTCCTCATCCCACTTACTCTTAGGGATCTCTCCAGAATCAGCTATGATGACCTTCTTCCGAGGCTTCCCGCTGTACGTTCCAGCTCCCCCTTCAATGGCGTATACGGTATCCATGCCTTGTACCACCGTTCCAAAAACAACGTGCGCCCCGTCCAGCCTAACCAAAATCACAACGTATCAAACCAATACCCTTTAACCATCCTTTAAATATCGTCGATAACGTAATGTTTCATTCATCAATGAACATAAACAGATTCATATAAAAATAGATTAATAGATAGACAGGCGAAAATATCAGAGATGCAGTTCATATTGCAGTAGTATTAGGGGAATACCCTTTAACCATCCTTTAAATATCGTCGATAACGTAATGTTTCATTCATCTATGAACATAAACAGATTCATATAAAAATAGATTAATCGATAGACGGGCGAAAATATCAGAGATGTTGTTCATATTGCGGTAGTATTAGGGGAATACTCTTTAATCATCATTTAGACACCTTCGATAACGTGATATTTTATCTATCCATATATACAAACAGACCCAGACAAAAATAGATGGATAAATGGACGGAAATATCAGAGATGTTGTTCATATTGCGGTAGTATTAGGGGAATACCCTTTAATCATCATTTAGACACCTTCGATAGCATGATATTTCATCCTATCATATATACAAACGGACCCACACAAAAATAAATGGATAGATGAACGGACGAACGAAAATATCAAGGGGAATACCCCTTAATCATCATTTAGACACCTCTGACAACATGACGTTTCACCTATCTATATGCACAAACAGACCCACACAAAAATAGATGGATGAATGGACGGCAATATTAGAGACGCCGTTCATATTGCAATAGTAGTAGGGGAATACCCTTTAATCATCATTTAGACACCTTTGATAATGTGATATTTCATCTATCCATATATACAGACCTACACAAAAATAGATGGATAGATGGACGGACGGACGAAAATATCAGGGACGCTGTTCATATTGCGGTAGTATTAAGGGAATACCCTTTAATAATCATTTAGACACCTTCGATAACGTGATGTTTCATCCATCTATATACACAAATGAGCCCACATCAAAATAGACAAATGAGTAAATAGTTCCCACTTGTACTATTTATATGAGAGGTCGTAAACGAGTCGAGCCGAGGTATATCTTGGCTTCACCGGGCTCCTTTTGTATTATAAACTAGCTCGAGCGGAACTTTTTACTTTCTTTGCCGGAGCTTGGCAAGGTACAAAAAAAATTTTCTTTTTCTGATAGGGTCGGGTTTTTTTTATGTATACGAACCAAACCCAAATGGTTAAACAAGGCTGTTGACAAGGGTTTAAATGGATTTTATGTATAAGCTAATGAACGAGTCAATTTTACAAGCAACTGATTGAATATATTTATGAGCATATAGACAAGTTTTTTCACGAGCTCGTAAGCTAGTCTAATAGAACTGTTAATGAACCTAGATAAATCTAGCTCAGATTTGACTCATTTATCTAATGAGCTTTATACTTAGGCTTGAGTATTGCTTGTTTTTACAAACGAGTATGGAACTGTCTTGTACCGAACCAAGCCTCTGAGTTCTTCTCGAACCGCTTAGACTCAGCCAAATAGAAAAAGTCATTGCTTAGTACCAATCAAAATCTGCCCCCACAAAATGAATTTCCATAACACCTAAACAAAAAATATATCTATATTTTTTATTTTTTATTTTTCATTTTTCATTTTTTGTCATACTATTTTCATTTCTTTCATATTTTCTTTGATCTAAATATACCCTAAATCATTTTTCTTTTCTCCAAATTTTTTTTATTGACCTTTCAAAAGATATATAGCTTTAATTGTTAATCGTCATGAAGCAAACTAAATTGAGGCATAAACCAAATATTATTCATGCGATACATTTTGCAAATGACTTACCAGCTTGCCTTGACTGTGGTTATGAAGAACTGTGAACCGTTGGAATCAGGTCCCGAATTCGCCATCGAAACTACTCCTGCATGAAATATAGCTAGCTTAGTATGGTGGAAATGGAAGAAGAAAGCCAGGAGCAAAAATCAACCTAAGCCCTGTTAGAACTGAAAAATAAACCGATCAACTAAGAAGGATGGACACCGATACAGGCACTGACCAATATGACACCAACATATTGACACTTTTTTTTTCAAATAAGGACACAATATGCTTGAAACATGTTAACTAATATCATAGTTTATAATTTTTCTAATTCATGAACAATACTATTTTATTCTAAATTAGAAATCAATATGCATATATCTTATTTTTCACCCCAGAAAAACTCATAGAAAAGTATGTATTTGAACCAATATACATGAGTTATGATATAACATCTTTAATAAATTGAGACAAAACTTAATATAAAGAGATCAAGTACCTGCATGTGAATGTTTAATCTTAAAATTTTCATCAGCAAATGTACCACCATATATAGATTCGCCACCCTTGCCGTCGCCATTAACAATATCACCACCTTGAATCATAAACCCAGGTATTATACGATGAAACGGCGTTTTCTTGTAATGGAGAGGTTTCCCACTGGCCCCCTTGCCCTTCTTCCCTGTGCGTGCACAGCAGCAGACATTGTTACAACTATTGGAGTAATTACTGGAATATCTATTGCATAAATTGGGGCATGAAATCTTAGAAAAATAGAGAATGTAAGTACCTGTGCACAATGCCCGGAAGTTTTCTGCACAAAGGATTAAAACAATTAATACAAGTGAGCCAAAAAAGCATTTAGAGTGACAACATATGCACAACTTCAGTTCATCTTTTCATTTTGTTTTTACATTTTTTTGGGGGGGCGGGGGATCAGATAACTGGGAAAGGGAGAATGGAGGATCTTCACCTAAAACCAAACCTGACCTTTAGCTAGCTGACCATGTGCCAAAAGCCTACATTGGCATTTCAATAGGTCAAGCATTTCTATTGACAATCTTGTAGGCTATTGGTTTTTTCTTGTAAAGCAGTTCAGGCAGTTAATTCATTACTCATATTTGATAGCATGAGGCATATAAGCGTGGAAGCAACATTGATGAACAAATGCCAACAAAAAGGGTGATTATTTATCCATTATAACCATTTCGACTTATCCAAGCCAGATGTAGTTCTAGTTTAGCATAGATATAATCGAGTAGATTATCTATGCAGTGACAAACAGGTCTTCACTACATTAAATGCACGTAAAGTAGAAATAATAGAAAATTCACTTACAACGACTATGATATAGTCATTACCAGGGAACAGACATTTTAAAACTCACCAGCAGTCTTTGGAACAACAGAGCCAAATAACCCAATCACAATCCTACCTGTTGAAATAATAATTTATGTTAGAGGATTCAATGGTGGCATCCCAAACAAACATTAATCAACCCCCAAGAAATAAAAGAAATACTATTAGAATTCAATAATGCACGGAAAAAAGAGCAATGAATGCAGCAGAAACCACACAGTGATATATGTGACTTGAGATAATAAATGAAAGTAGCACTAAGTGCTACGGAATGAGGATTAGAGTATTTAAACACATGGGGGTTTTGATGCAGAGCATATCAACATTAATGGGCATTCAGCAAACTTATGACAAGAAAATATATACTGATAAGAACAAAACTAACCAATAAAAAATAAGCATTGGATACATGGTCAACAAAGGATACACACAGACTGAAGAGCATGTAAATAGAAATATCGTGATAGCAGTCAAAGGCAAGTCAGCTATTGCATCTACAGCACAGACGCCAACAGACAGATTCAACATCACATAGACACCTTGACAAAAATTCTAAAATGTACAGAAAAAGGACGTACCTTCTGCATGCATCCATTCATGTGTGGTATGTCTACTAGCATGGACATGACAAGCTATTTTTCTAGAAATAAGGATACAAAACCCTAGAGACATGTTATCTAAAATCATAATTCATTATTTTCTAATTAGTGAACATTATTTTGTATTAAATTAGTACTAAATATGGATATTTCTTATTTCTTTATCCAAAAAATTCCTAAGAAAGTATGCAATTGACTCAACATAAACGAATTATACTATAATATCTTCAACGAGCTATTATAGTAAAACGTGAATAATAATATGACTTTATTAATTCAGTCAATACTTATTATTATTCATTTATCAATATCTACAATCTAGCTTTACTAAATCACATTTTATAATTGCCAGAGATACAATGTATATGCAAAACTTTTAAACGAAAATGCGTCCTAAACATGTCCCAAGCATGTCCAAGCGTGTCGGAGTTTAAAAAAAATGGACACATGTCAAAACATGTCAAGAGAGTGTTGATATTCGATACGTATCAGACACCAACACTTTAGCCTAGAAGAGTATATGTGTCTCTTACTACTACCTTAACTCAATTTTAATCATCTGGCTATTTCACTTGAAAAATGATTGTCCACTTTAGGAAGTCAATCAAATATTGCCACTTTCCATGCTTACATCTATATGCCAAACAATCAATGCATTGAAAAGGATGGACTACTAGTTGAGGCTCCCACATTGAGCCATCTTAGGAGGGTCAAATATGCAACCTTAACCCTACAACAAGAAGAGACTATTTCTATGATTTAAACACCGCCTTCATTTTACAATTGGGGCCAGCTTTCTATCTTGTCAAGGCCTACCTTCAACACAAGAATTGCTCTAAATGAGATATGAATAACTACCAATATTTCATAAATTCATACAAGTTTTCTACAGCCAAAGGGCATGAGCAGCTGAAGACATAGGTTTAAAATATTAGAAATCATATTGATTGTTTCAGGTTATACTATCTGTTAGGATACTTCACGAAAACATAATATCTAGAAGTTGAAACTTATTTATCCAGGGAAAATTAGACTTCACACCACCAAAATACTAGGATATTATCTTTGTTCTTTTTTTTCAAGGCACTAAATTTTATTGATTTACTTTGAGTTATGTTGACCATGTTACGAATCTTGTTTTTATGATGACAACAGAACTACTGTTATTATTACATGATTAGCACTTGTTTTTAATAATGGAAAACACACACACACACACACAAAAACGAAGCACACTTTCATGTGATGTGGAATTCTGATTAACTGAAGAAGATTTGGAAAGCATCTGGTAAATATAAAAATCTTCAAGTACAATCACTGTAATTTCCTATGAAGATAATGGAGGTTTACATTTGAATAAATGGAGCCTAGTTCCATGGAAGGCACATAGACCTCGACTGTGCTTGGTGGAGAGTATTTTCAAGACATGATGTTTTAATTTAATCAATAAGTGCCGAGATTATTACTTTTTTACATATGGCTTACCTTGCTTTATTAGCTCAAAGATTCTTCCTAGCCAAATCATCTTCCTTAAATCAAGGTCTTAATTTTTCAAATTTCATCAGTGCAACGATCTGCTGATTTTCAATAGTGCATCCTCATATTCAAATTCCTGGTGTCCCCTTCTTCCTCTTCACAATCTCACACCTCATATATCTGTGTTGCATTGGACCCCGAAATCCAGAACGCAACAATTATTATAAAATATAATAATAATAATAATAATAATAATAATAATGGTGGGAATAGATATTCTCATAAATGTGGGAATAAAAATTTTTCGAAAATATTTATTTCCAGTTAAATTTATAACCAAATGGAGGAATATCTATTCCCTGGAAATAGAAAATATATTCCCACCTTATTCCCACCTTATTCCAGCAACCAAACATAGCCTTAGTTGACATCCTCATTTAAATTTAAATATTCTTTTAGAAAGCAAATAATTCTATTTTGTTACATGGAAATATAGTTAGCTTCCTCATTTTGAATTCGAACATTCATTTAAAAAGCTGAAAAAGAATGGATTCCTTAATAGTCTCTTGAATATTTTTTTGGACGGCCAAGATTGTTTCTTTTTCATTTAGCAATAAAATCATTCTTGATTTACATAGCCATTCTCGTTGTAGAAGGAGATATACTTATGATTGTTAGTCAATTCACAAAGACGGAATGATTTTGCATTACTTAGGCAACAAAAACAAGAACAGAACCAAGCATGAGAACAAGAACAAGTCTAAGCCTTATGCTTGCAATTCTTATTCAAAAATCTTGAGAGAATTTGGGCTATCACTTGCAATCCTATTCCAATTCTTCTAGAGGAATTGTTGAGTATTACTTATAATACCAAGCTGATTGGCATGAGTTATGTTATTCATTCTTTGAGAGAACAATACGATTGTTGATCAGGTCGCTCTTAATCCAAGTAAATGAAGAAGTTGTAAGAGTTTGTCTTGACAAGGGTTTAAGAAACATTTTCCTTAGCTGATTTTAAGTGTCAAGATTATGTATGAAAATATTAATATCAGCACCAGTCGTGACTATATCAGTATTAAACATAGTGGATAATATGTATCAGTATTGGAGATATAGGAAGGAAAAAATTTCTGAGAATTGTAAGTTTAATGGGATAGTTTCCGCCGCTGTATCAGCTGAAAGTTTGAATATCGGTCAATATATCGTGATATTATCAGAATATCAAAAATATCGGTACCAAGGGATCCCAATACGAAAACATATTGGCCGATATTTGTATTAGTGCTCAAGAAACTTGAGGGAGACACAAGAGAAGGGCTTGGAACCAGCTTACATCAGTGTTTACTTCTCTCTCTCTCTTCTCTTTATTTGTCCTTTTGTTCATGTTTGTTGATTCTGTTTCAAAACTGCTCATTTTCCAGACTATCCATTCCCCTGGTTCTTTCCAATAATTGTGTAAACTGTAAATTTCCCTAATTTGTTTCTCTACACAGATTATTTCTCAACATTGAAAACAGTAGTTAACACACTTCACTAATTCATTTAAATCTTTTTTTTTTGGGGCGGGGGAGGGGGGGTTACTAACTCATATTTATTGTCAATAAATTCAGTATATTTATGTATCATGCAAAATTGCCCTACTCATACACCCCTCTAGGCTGCTTACTTGGGCATTTCAAGTTAATATGATTGTCTATGTTTTTGTTATTGATACCTTTTGCACCATCATCCTAGCTAAAAGCTTAGGCAAAATTTTAGTAAGAGAGCTAATAAACCCGACACCCCTACCTTCCTATTTATAAGGTAATGAATGCCCAAATTTGGGCATTTACAAATTCCCTACTGAAAAAGTGCACCAACAAATGTTCAAGGTATGTTATCTGGCAACGTGCCACTGATATATCTAACAACAAAATGACATACCTATGGGATTGGGATAGAAGATATTTCGCAGGATTTATGTTAATCCATAGAAAGGAGATTTTTCTTCCAGTTTTTATTGTACTTCAACAAAAAGGTCATGCCTGTAAGAGGTGGCCAATTGGCATGGATCCCATAAGAAGATTATGATGTGAATCTCAATCCATTTCTAGTGTCTTCCTCCATTTCAAGCAAAGTTTGCAAACCTCTGATTTCTTAACATAATCAAATCAACACTGAAAGCTTTTTATGCTCTAATAACCCTTTACCAACCACAGGGCTCATCATTTTCATCTCCATAAAATTACAACCCTGCATTTTATTCTTTAATAACCCTTAGACAACCACAGGGTTCCTTATTTTCATCTCAGAAAATTATTACCCCTTAAGTTAACCAATCTAAGTGTTTTCCCTCAGTCTAACTACATTCTTCCTGATCTTCTCAAATATCAGAAGACAAAGCTTGTCTTCTTTGGTAATGAAAGTGTTCCCCTCATCCGGCAAACTCTCCTTTTGGTCCTGACCATAATTAATTGGGTCTACATATCAGTCTTGGAACCCTAATAACTCTAACTAAGACTAATTAAATTAATTTGGCCACATTCCAACAGCATAAATAGACTTCAAGGTTTTCAAAAGTTGTGAATACATTTGCAATTAAAAAAAAAAGGTACATGATAGATTTGTAAAATTTAGAAAAGCTTGAAGTATTTTTTTTTTTACATACATTTATACAAATGATTGGATAATCCATAGAGATGTGATGGAATACAAACCTTCCATGAATACTGTTATTTTTGGTAGTTAGAAGTCAAAAAGTATCTGTGCTGAGCTGAATATGGACATCAGATTTTTTTTCTATGAAAAAAAAAAAAATCAGTACACAGGTTTCAGATTATCAAAGCAAACAAGTCATTACCTAGGCGCTGGTTATCCATATCAATATCTAGAAATACTCTGTGCGTGATTTCAGGCTCCTCTTCAATCTTCTCCTCTGCCTGAAGTGAAAAACATACTTCAATAGCCCAGTACATTGTTTGTGCTACACTTAGAATATGAAATATTTTTCTACAAAGCATATGCATAAAAAAGCTACATATGCCACAGCAAAATCTTAATTATGTTGCATTTTAGCTGCCATTTTCCCATAAAGAATTTTATGAATAATGCAATAGCAAATACAAAGTCTCATTGTGAAATATTTTCGAAAAAGCAGATACATAAAAAAGGTAGAGATGCCCCTGCAAAATCTTAATTATGTTGCATTTTAGCTGCCATTTTTCCATGAAGAATTTTTCGAATAATGCAATAGCAAATTCAAATTCTCATTTCATCACATCGCCAACACCCACCATGCAACACATCCTGCAGGCAAATCAGTAAAAATATCTACCATTTCTTTCATCAACACAACAAAATGAGGGCAAAAGTCAATTAGAAAAATGAAGATTGTGCTGTCCCATGATCGTCACCAGCATGAAATCAGTCCACCTGGGTAATTAAATGAGCTTCTGTAGGTATTCCAGTTCAAATCACTTCGGAGCACATTATTTCATAATTCTTTTTCTTCTTTGGTAATTCTATTCTCCTATTTTAATTGTCTTTCAACAAATATCATCCAGACTGAATAGTAAGAAGGGTTCAGTAACCTCATTATGCACCAAGAACATTTTATTATTTTTATTTCCATTGTTTTTATATCCAAACTGAGTAATTTGATTCATTTTAACCTTAGAAGGATCACAGTAAAGAAGGAAATAAACTAAATAAAATTCAGATCACGACGAATTATCATAAGCGACCAGTAAATTTGAGGTGTCTATTTTATCTCCACTCCAAATTTGCAGATTCAACCTAAGCAAAGTATCCAACCGGCAGAATTACTATGATATAATCAAGCCCCAACAAAAATCACTACCAAACAACAATGAGATGGAACTGCTACGACAATCCACCCCCTAAAAATCGAAAACAATATTCTGGATTAAATCTTGGCAAACGAAATCGACCAACTAACCTCAAGAACAATAACAATTTACACCCTAAAATACAATTAGGATCATATTCTTCGATTATGCACGGCAAATGAAGACAAGACAGATATATAAGACAATAATTGACAAGTCAAGTAAAAAATTTAGAATAGCAAGAAATTCCCTTGCCGTACCTGATGGAGGAGCTGAAGACGGGGAGAGAGCGAGATTCGGCGAACCTTCTGAGTGGCAGTGAAAGCGTAGAAAATTAAAATTGCAGCGAGGAAGATGAAAATGAGCCATCGAGGCTTAGCCAGAGCGGAGATCCCTCTACGCATTTTCGATTCGCTAAACTCTCTCCCTATCATCGATCTACATCGCCCTGAACCATCACTCACCGTCCGTCTCTCCAATCTCCGACCATATTCACCAAACTCCGGCAGTCACAGTCGCCAAAGTAAGTGTAACTGGGTCGAAAGTTACCTCATTCGTCTCTCCGATTTACGAGCCGATGGCAGTAGCCTCTCTCTGGTCTGGAAAACTCGATTCAGATGATAATCAATTCGATGCAGTGGGCTTAGAATATTTTGCAATTGTTTCTACTGCCAATGTCTTTTTCCATTTTCACATTTTCCTTCTCTCGAAGGTGAAAAAAATAAAAAGTGATTATTAATCAAAATTATAGTTTAAAATACTTAAAATTAATCTTTTATAATAATCTCTAAAAAAATAAAATAAATATATAAAAAATTTCCCAACTTTTTCCAAACCGGGTGGACCGGAGGGAAAGATTTAGGGCTGAATCTTATTTCAGCCCACGCTTGGGCCGGTTCAAAATCAGTTGGCCCCAGTGCAAAAGCACGGGCATTGAGAGCAGAAGCAATTGCCTAGCAGCCAAAATGGACCAGGCATAGAAGCGGACCGGCAGGCCATACCTGAATTCAAACCGGCTCGGCCGCAAATGTGGGAGCTGGGCACAATGAGAGTAGATGCGCTGCGACGCGAGCTCCATACAGTGTGTATTCGACGCCGTACACATATTAATGTGTATAACGAATTGTAATTTGATTTGAGGGATTCTGAAACGAATTCTAAAATTTTATAAATCATATCTTATATATCACAAATTAAAATTAATACAACTCTAGATTTTGGTTAAATTGGAGCTGATTTGGTCACCGTTTCTTCTAACATAAACTCTGTGTAACACAATAGAAAATAAAAGATTAGAAGATTTGTGAGACTAACTTCTCGATATATCATCTGACGTTTAAATTAAAAATCTTTCTTAAAAAATTTGAAAGATGCAAAAGAGTAAAAAACTTTTGGGTAAAAGATATTTATTACGGGGATTTAATATTTTAATACATCTTGTTACGACATGGCTTGTAAGTTATGCATTTGACTAAGAGTGTCTTATTAGGCCTCATATGAGATCGAAATTATGATGCCTGTGAGATATTTTTTTGGCTAAGAATCTCTTCCTCCCCATCGAGAGGTAATGGCATAGTATTTATAATGTTGACGCGCGTTTTCAACTTCCTCCATAGCCCGTGAAACCATCTTAGATAAGTGCAGCCGATTTACTCTATCTGCTCCAACCAATTACGACCAGTTTTTTCAATTAGTCATTATCCGATGGACCCCTATTTTAGTCATCTTTTCCAACTCGTTTGGAGCCTTTTTTCTAAGATAGCCCATTTTAGGCCGCGACGTGGATGGATCTTCACTGGGCCTCTATTCCATTCCTGGGCCCTATTCTAGATTGACCAATTAATAATAATGCCCATCACTAGCCCCCAATGCCACAAGGTTTAAATTTTTAACCCCCAGTATGTTAATTGATGGAACATATTTTTCGTTTGCTTTACCAGACTAGATCAGGATTTGCCTATCAATCTTGTTGTTGATTTAGGCTACGGAGTGACCAATTAAGATTAATGTCGGAGTGGGTCTGGACTAATCAGTCCTGATTTTGTGCCGAATTGGATTGTGCCGGATTGGATTACGTAGGATTGGATTGTGCCAGAGTGATTTGTGCCGGACAGGTTTGTGCACGACTGAATTGTGCCAGAGTGATTTGTGTTGGACTGGATTGTGCTAGACTGGGTTGTGCCAGAGTGATTTGTGTTAGACTAGATTGTGCCGAATTGGATTACGCTGGACTAGTTTGTACTAGACTTCCAATCTGGACTAAGATGTGGCTAATCTGGTATGAATTATTGCCAATTAATCCGGATTGACACTGGACTAGGTCATAACCTACCGACCTAGATTCGCCGCCAATCTACTTTTTTTTGGAAGTGAAGACTGCCTTTGAAATTGCGCTGTCTTGTCACCAGACTCGTCCGGCTTGCCATGCATCAATGATTGATGCAATGTCAGTCCATTAATTCTGACACAAGGCAGCCGATGCATCACGTCGCTTTGAGGAGCTAACACGTGTTACTCCTTAAAATTATGCGAAGCTTTTCAAATTCAAAATAGCTGCCCATTAAATCAATATTATTTCGTTACTTTATTTTTCTGGAACCCTCGATATTCTGCTATATCTCCCAAATCTTTGGTCATTTTCTTCTTCCTCGAATCAAAATCCTCTATCTCACTATTTCAAAGGCTTGTTTTCATGGCGCATGGAATTGATGCAAATCAAGTTAATACTCACTACAGCAGATATAGATGGTCTTTATTCTCAATATAAGATTTCTCGGCAAGTGTCATTTGTGGTGCCGACTGAGAATGATAAGGCCTTCTCTCCTCTTAGTGGGTTTATCACCATCTACAAAGCCCACTTGAAGAGTGGTCCTTACTTCCCCGTAGCACACGAGCTACACAAGATTTTCATAGATCTTGGCATTCCCATCACGCCGTTCCATGCCAACGCAATAAGATATTTTTGTAATTTGTGCATCTTTTTTTGCCTTTGGGGACTGACGTTAAATACTATAGCCGTGAAGGTATTATTTTGATTTTGTCAAAGTGGAGATTGGATCTCACTTCTTCCTCATGGTGAAAAAAATGAAAGGATCGATTTTTTCTTTTTGGCTTCTTCAGAATTGGGCCTCCCTAATGAATGGGGCAAAATACCAAAATCCTTTATCGGTAAAATTTCTCGTGAGGAAGAGGACTCGGTAAAATTGATGATAGAGCTTATATGGGCGAATACATACTCGTTTAGTGATAAGGAACGTTTGTTTTCTACCGAAATTCTTATGCTAACTAAGTGGGAGCCCCAATTGGAGGAGACAGGAGCAACCGCTCCGCCACATAAACAGCGCAAAAGGAAAGCGAAAGGCACAATCATCAAAGAATCCTTATCACGGCGACGAGCTGCTTCACCAAGCCCTTCCTCTTCTACTGAGACTGGCCTTCCCATGCCAGAAAGGATGCGGGTAATTAGCAGCTCGACCTTTGTTCCTCCCACTCCAACAGATCAAATCCTAGAGGAGGGCACTAGATTTGGGTTCGTTGCAAGTGAGGAGCCCCCTGCTCCCTTTGCTGAAGCCCCTAGAGAGCCAAAGATTGTGGATGTTGTAGATGTTCCTGAGGCTGGCGGGCCGACTGGACTAGTTGGCGAATCGGCTCAAGTCTGGGCGGAGGTCCTAACTATCGAGGCCATCTTGTCTAAAGAAATGGTGCCCGACCTTTCTACTTAGTTGATCGAGATCCCAGAGGAGCCCCTCATCTATCTGGCCGATATGGGTAAAGATACTGAAGCAACAGGAATCATGGAGGCATCCTGCCGAGAGACTCCTGTATCTAACCCAGTTGCCTCCTTTCATCCAAGTCCTAGAGGGAATCGACCGGAGCGAGAATCTACTCTAGTATCGAATCAGTTGCTTCTTCGTCCCATCAAAGTTCAAGAAATCATAAACCGGATCAGGCATCCACTCTACTTCCACATCCATGGTGCCTATGAACATTACAGCTCAAAGAACACGCTACATCACGATATGTTTTAAGAGAATTTCTAATTTTACTGGAAAGATCTGGCCTGATTTTCATTTCTCATTTCTTATTGACAGGACGATAAAATGTACGAGATTTTAAAGTTATATAAATGGAATCTTAGGATTCAACAAGTCGTGGAGGTTTTCCGACTGACATAAACACGCATCGATCTGAGCACGCTTGAGGAGATGCAGGGCATGATGAATATTGTTAGTGCCCAAGTCCAACTATATCAGGGATGAGTCTTCGACCTTGAATTAGAGTTGCAAAAGACTAAAGATACTCTATAGTCGGTTGAACAGCATCTTACTGATCTACAGAGTGATAACGTTCAGTTGGGCTCAGAGATGATAATGTGACTCAATTTGGAGGAAGTGGTCCCTACTCTGAATACCATATTTTCAGATGGTATCCTGCTATGTCAGC
>JAOVVI020005530.1:0-16403 GCA_028571085.2 Nepenthes alata
TCCTTCTCTCTAAATTCTCCATCCTCCCCTTCCCTACTATAATGAAGGAGTATTTATAGCTAGTAGAGGGAGTTGTCCCTGAGCGCATGTGATTGACTATGGTCCTTTCGCTATCAACGAAGATTTATCATATGTGGAGGAGCCTGTGGAGATCATGGATTGTAAGGACCAAATTTTGTATTCGAAGACGATCCCTCTCGAGAAGGTCTTATGGAGGAATTATTCCCGTGAGGAGGCGACGAGGGAAATAGAAGATGAAATCCGGGAAAAGTATCCCCACTTATGCTAAGGTACGTAGGTTTAATTTAAATCCTAAAATTCATTAAATTTTGAGGATAAAATTTTATAAGTGGGGGAGAGTTGTGACGTTTCGGTACCAAAACGCCATAATTAGGAAGTAATTAAAATGATAATAATCAAATTAGGTCTAAAATGTGGGAAGAATTAAGGCCGGAACTAAAATAGAGGAGAGTGGGCCATGCGCCTGATGTGCGGCCAAGGCGCCAACGTGGGCGCATGCACCACTCGATGGTTGCCCGAGGAGGAGCGGATACATAGGGTTGCGAGGAGCCACTGCCCGATGTGCGGCCGAGGCACCAACTCGGGCATGAAATTATGAAAGTGGCGCGTGATGGTCGCACAATGAGCACCCGATGTGCAGTAGTGGCAGAATGCCACCTCCCGATTTGCCATCGACTGGTGCTCGAGTGCCAATCAGGATATAAAATCCCGTGAGGGTTTCATTTCGGGTATTTTTTTTGGCTTTTTCTAAGATTGAGAGAGAGAGAGGCAACCAAAGACAGAAAGGAGGAGATTGAGGTCGTGAAGTCTGAATCCGTCCGAGAGCTGGTTATAAAGGTTATAGATCAAGTTGAAACAAGTGTATTTCAACCCTCCTTTTTCTCATTTTTGAATTTTGTACGTTCCCCTTCGGGTATTATCGTTCCGATACCCACCCATATTATGAGAAATATGTGACCCACAAGTTGTACTCAAGTTTTATACGGTTTATTATTCGAATCCCTCTCCAATTTACCTGGTTTGGTTTCTCCCAAACCCTAACCATGCCCAATTTAGGATTCACCTATTTCCTCTATTTAAATGTGAAATTGACCCCAATCTATGTATTAGCATGTCCCAATTATGCATATATATTGACTGGACATCCAATCTCATAAGTTTTAACCCGTTTTCGACGTCTGAAAGCTCTAAAATTGGCACTATTACTGTTCAGCCGAGCCTAATTGTGAATTTTGCATGCTTCCATCAAAATTAATTGTTATGTGGTTATGCCTAATTATACTTGTGTCATTGTAAGCCCCAGGGAAATGTCTTTGTGTTTCATTGTGAAAGAAATGTATTTCGGAGACCCCCAATTTTATAATTACCTAATGTGGTAAGGAATTCTAATCCCTCATATGTGTTATATTGTCCGTGCATTGAATTGGCTTATGAAATGATTAAGTCCAAAGAAAGATAATTATTGAATATGGAATCGGAGGGAGTTCCATAATGTGATATGTGATTGAATCTTTCTCCCGGATGGAGATGTGTGGAAAAATTGTGGTGGATCTTCCCTCAAATGAATAAAGAATCATGAAATTAGGACCATGGAATTGTGATATGGAGGTAACACCCCCTGGCCTACTCTTAGCATTATTGTAGAGACCCAAGAATTACTCCGGCTGTATTTTGTAGCGAGTAATACTACTGGAAAGCTTTCAGATATTACTGTGGAAGGACGATGACTGCTTCTGGGCCCCAAAAAAATGGGGGGTCTTTGGGTCGCATGTCTACAGGCATGATATGTAGATGGCCTGCCTTTTGGTCAATAATAGGAGCTTGTGACCTCAGATAATGTGGGGTATCATGATTCTTTTCTCGTCCTCCCGCACCTTTAGTTAGTAAGGCTTACTGACCCTGGTCCACAAAGATAAATAATTGTACAAATTAAACCCAAAGAGAAGTAAATTATATTTCAAGTATAAATGATCATGTTCCTGTTCATCCATCTATCTCATGATTATGTCTCCTCCCTTGCCTAACTTCATTTATATTATTTATCGCTTTGATTTATGATGTACTTGTGGAGCTATTAGCTCACCCTTACTTCTCTTTCCTTCTAAATGAGCACACATTTATACCCGATGAGTCAGGATAAGCTGTAAGCACAGGATAGGCAGCTGATAAAAGTTGGAAGACTCAAAGACTTAGTTTTGTTATTTTGTATAAGGTATGGATGCCGTATATTCATTTTGGTACTTGTGGTTATTTATGTATGTATTTGATGATGATGATGATGGGTGTATGATTTTGTTTTCGCTGTATTAATGGATGTAGTAGTTCCCACAAGTATCTTTTATGGTTGTATTGGTTCCTAGTTGGCATCTTGTCTCTACCGGTGTCATAAAGCATCGTACCCAGAGTTACGATGCCAATGCCACGTATTGTCTTTTGTGGCATTTGGAGGTCTTGTGTTGTGTGTATTGCTTATTGTTGTGGATGTTCAGGATTCTTGAACAGGTTTTGTATTTGGCGGACGTCCGTTTTATAGACGGAACTCTGTTAGATTTCTAATAGAATTTATGGTCCGTCACAACGTGGTCATTAGTTGTTCATCTGATTTGGTAAGTTTTAGTTTTATTATGGTTTATATTTGGTATTCGATATGATTGGATTATGGGATTGGCTAGGTATAGGCCCATAGTGTATTTTTGGAATAGTTTAGATATTATGTTACAATTTTTGATTGAATTTGTTACCTCCTTTACAATGATTGTAGAGCAGGTCATATTTATTTTATCTGGATGGTTATCCAATTAGGTCCTATATAGATTCTGATTGCTGGGTCTTGTATATTTGATTTGTCACATCCAAATTTTTGATATTTAAAATTTTTAGAATCATAATTAATTATTTAAATTGACCTACTTGGTCCGAATTCATGACAAAAGTGGTATAAGAGAGAAGTCATAAGGAGAGTACTTTGGATCATTTTAGATAAATAATGGATTGAACTTTTAGACGTGATAAATGCTGTCTTTGACAGATGGTAGAAAATTTTAGTTATTGAGACTTGCATTTAAATTGGAAGGGCGAGTTGTGGAGGTTTGGGTTTAGATTGGAATGATGATCATCTGATCATGATGACTCACACAAGCAACATAATATATGGTTTGTCATAGCGGTTGAATTAGAATTTTGTTGGGTTTCTACATATATGTGAAAGTTTTGTTGGGATTTGCAATTTTGGAAGAAAAGTAGCGGCCTTAGGTAGTGCCAATTCAAAATCTCACGAAGTAGAAGGAGATCTTGGTCGGCAGAGGGGTAGGTGATGAAGTTTATCAGTTTAAAATCTCACGGGATAAAAGGAGAGTTTTGGCTACCAGAAAGGAAAGCGGCGGAAGTGGAGATGAATGGAGGCTCGTTAAGATTGGATACCAGAGATAAGATGAACAAGCTCAGGTGAAGTCAACTCGTTTCTCTTCGTAAGAGAAGTTGTGGAGTTTTGATGGACAACCTCTTCCAGAAGATTGGACAATGAAGGGCAAGTTTGATTTTATTGACAATGAAGATGTTGATCGTGTAGAGATTTGAAGTTACGACTGGGATGAGAGGAAGACTCCAAAATTGCCCATTTCCACTTGTCGCTGTGATCAGGTGAATAATCGTCTTTGCATTAACTCATCATTAAAGAACACATGGACGAAGAGCATGAGGTGCAGCCTCCTAAGGCAATGCTCAGGAAGATGTTGAAAAATCTAAAAGATCTTTTGAAACAGAATAGTAGTTGAGGACTTCAAGACTCAATTTGGAAGTAGTCGGTGCCTTTTGACTTTGGACTCATGGCAAGGAGTTGGACTAGGTCTTGTTGATCAAGCAGGACTAGTTTCTGGAGAAGCGTTCCCAAAAAAAGTCAAAGCATTGGAGCTGGAGCTTGAACGATGGACTCATTTGTCCTCCAAAGGATAGACCAAAGGAAAGTGAGATGAAGCAAAGCCTTCTTCCTTGAAGTTCGAGTTGCAAGGTCAGCCTGTAAGTTTAGCAGGAAGATGCACATGAGACGAGTTTGCTTCGTTAGAAATGAAATTTGCTTCAAATTGCGGCCAGATAGGCCATTTGTCAAAGGACCATTTGAATCCCAAACGTCCAAATTTTGGATATCCAGATAGGAGTTAGATGATTCTAGTAGAGCTTTTGCATATGCAGTTTGTGAAGTTAGTGCCGGATCCTCCGTCATGGAAGATTGTATCGGTATAATCATTCTATTCTATATTTCTGAATAGGAGTTCTCAGAATTCCAAGGAAGAATTAGTAACAAGGCTTAAGGGTTGACTTTTGGCGTTGTAAGTGAGTCATCTGTTGAGAGATGGGTGCTGAGTTCATCCGGCACTTATGGTTATATCTGGGAGTTATTCTGTGACATTTAAGACATTTTAGTCATCTGTAAATTTGAAGATGTTCTTCCAGAGGATTTGATTGGATTGTTCTTGGATCAAGATATCAAATTTATTTTCGATATTGTGCTTGGGTTTACATCTATTTTGAAGGCTCCATATGGGGTAGTCTTGTCTGAGTTAAAGATATTAAGACAATAATTATAGAATCTGTTTGAGAAGGGTTTCATTCGGCCTAGTGTCTTAGCATGGAGTACTTCAATGTTCTCTGGTGAATAAAGTTAGATTAATAGATCTATGCTTAGATTATTTAAAAATTGGATACGTATCAGCTCTCAAAGATCAAGAATTTGTTGGATCCATTTGAAGAAATTTTAGTTTTCTCTAAGATCAACTTGTGCTTGAGGTACACTTAATTGAGGATTCAGTGGGAGGATGTACATAGGATATCTTTTAGGTTAAGGTGTGGCCATTGTGAATTCTGATGGTGTTTTTAGGTTGTCCAATATTTTAGCATCTTTTATGAATAATATCGATTGAAAATTTTTACCGTATTTGGGTTAGTTATGATGGCTTTATCAACGATATTTTTATTTATTTGAAAAATATTAAGAAATATGAGATCCGATTGGGAAGTCTGCTGCCGATTTCGAGAAGGTGTCATTTTGGTTCATATGGTTCTTAATGTGACATTTGGAATTTCAAAGAAGATGGAAGCAGTAGCGAATTTGAAAAGTCCAGCTAAGGTCTCAGGAGTGTAGAGTTTCTTAGATCTGGTTGGTTATATTGGGAGTTTCGTTGAATGTTTCTCGAGGATTGTAGTGCCGTTGGCACTTTTGGAATAGAGGCAATCGGTATTTAATTGAAGTGATACTTGTGAGGAAAGTTTTTGATAATTAAATAATAGAGTGTCATCGGCATCAGTTTTGTCAATCCCTAATGGATTAGGAGGATTGGTAGCACTCAGTAATACTTCTACGAAAGATTTAAATATGTTTGGATTCTACTTATCGGGTGCCTTATTTAAGATAAGTTTGGGATGCAGCGCAGTCTGGACGATTTTGCATTAAGATGCTATGGCTATGATGTTAGTATGAAGATTGGGCTAGAGAAATTTTCTCTCTTTTTTGTCAGGATTGGATTTTAAACAAAACTTCTAATTGTGGGAGAAGTTTTTATGAAGATTAGTGGTGATGTCCCTTTTGGACAAGCCGTCTTGAAGTTGGAACCGATCGAACAGGAAATCTCAAACATTCTGTAAGGTGCTTTTCATTGCACATTTGAAAGGAAGCATGTTTTCAAGAATTCTCTCTTTTGAGTTTTGATTGATTGGATGAAAGTTTGGAAGCTGATTGGATAGAAACTCGGGAACAAATAAGGTCATCAACAGTTATAGTTGAGTTGGAGTGATCCAAGTTTAATGGAAACGTCGAAGGCTCTTCACCTAGTACAGTGGAGAGACTTTGATGGCGATTTGATCTCGAGTCAAAGCCGACAAACAGAATATGAACCGTGAGATCACGACTTATGTGGCCAGGTATATCCTTGCCAAAGGGAGGAAGTCGATTAGAAGAAGCTTTTAATATTTTGTTTCAAATCTGCCTTAAACAATATAGGATTTTTATGATCATTTGGATAAGGTTCAGCTAGCTGATGATGGTTTAACTGATGAAGACTTTTCATTATTTGCCAAGATTTGAGACAGGTGATGGTAGAGCTAATGAAATCAGCTTATCGCTTGCTTATTAGGAAAGTCATTCCCGGATTGGCTGTTGGCATATTGTCGAGATGTGAAGATTGTAATGTATTCCTACTCTGAGGCTTTTGATTTGATGTGAGGCTAATGATCGATCATAGTGGCGCAGCGAAAATGTGTTGGCTCATGGCTATCAATCATAAGATTTGACTGGAGGCTTAAACTAGGAGATCAGTTTTACAAACTGATTGGAAGCTTGAGAAGGGTGGTCAGATGTTTGTGGAAGCATTTTAAAGAGAAGAATTTTGAGTTTTCAAGTCGAATGGTAGTTTGAAGTGGATGTTCATTAGGATATTCAAAGTTTTCAACAGATTAGGGAAGTGGCCTTCAGATTGGCCTTACTTTGAAATTTGATAGATGAATACAATATGTTTTATATGAATAATCTTTCAAATGTGATTGGATTGAAGTCATTTTTGATCGATGAGAAGTATTTTAGGTTAAGGTTGTTATTTTAATTTTTTGGATGGGAATGATCTAGTGCAGAGAATAAGATATTTCCATCGATCTTTATACATTTGAGGGATCTTCAAGTTGATGAAGGTTTAAAGGATCTCGAGGACGAGTTCAGAAGAATATCCCTAATTGTTGAGGACCAAATTTGGAGGAATCCTTTGATCGAGGAAGTGTATTGAGACGTAGAAGATGAAGTTCGGGATAATATCCTCATTATAGGATAATTGAGGTCAAGATTGAGATGCGTAAATTTTTAGGATAAAATTTTTGTAAAGTGGGGAGAATATAATATCGTGGATTTTCATTTAAATTAATTTAATATTAATTATAATTTTGGGTAATTTACGCGTGAAAAAAATTAATTTAATATTATAAAATTTGGAATGATATTTGGATCAATCAAGATGGCGTCCGAGGCGTGCCCGTACTGTCGTCTGAATATCAGTTTAGATTTTAAAATAAAAAAAAATAAAATAGAAAATAATAATAATAATATAACAAAAAAAAGAAGAAATAAAACAGAAAAAGGAAAAAAAAAGAAAATAGAAAGCATTAATGGAGAATAGGGTTCGGGGAGAGAGAAAAAAAGAGGGGAGAAGAGAGGCGGCCGGTGCAGGAGGCAACGGCTGAGTGCCGAAAATGGAAGCTCGACAAAGCCCACTTAGTGATTTTATCCTCCATTTTATGTATTGGTGCAAATCGAATGAGGAAGGTGCGAAAAGCTAAGATTTTGCGCGAGGAGAGAGATGCGGTAGAACAACAGTGATGGTGCCGATGAGGTGATGTCGGGAATGCCGACGATGGCCATAGGTGGTGGTGGCAAGTCGGTGCGGCGGCGTTAGTAGCGGCCGTAATGCGAGAGAGAGAGCCATGCGTAGAGGAGAGAGGACGCGCCGATAGAGAGAGAAGCGTCCGATTCAGGTACTTCAAAGCATCCTTTCTTTAGATCTACGAAATATGAAGTCAAGGCAAGTATCCGTAACCCATATTCTTAGTATAATTTAATTTCTAATGTATTTTGGATACTATTTATAATTTTTGCTATTATATATGTATTTTTATAGATCTGTTATATTTATTCTTGACATGTATAATTCATTGACTGAGTTTTAGGGATTTAAGATATGAGTTTTATGATTTTGGGGATTTACTATTTTTTTACAAGCTTAAAAAATTTATTGGATACTGTATATATTTATATCAGTATGTGTAACAAAAATGTGCACAAAACTTACATAGATCGTGCATTTTCACTTGCACGTGTTGAGTTGTGGTCGCTGCATTTAGATTTGGATATTAGATAATCTAACCAACTCCTGAAGGAAAGTTATTTGTAATTTGGAATTCCCTTTCCGTCGGCAGAAAATATTTAAAGTAATGACTCTTCCTATTTGAATAACTTCGCTTGACCCTAGAGTATATTTGGACATTCTAATATATTTAACAAGTTTGAGAATTGTACCCAAAATTACGGGTGGTAAAAATAGTGAGCAACCTTATTCATGGGTACAGAGTACATTGATAGCCATACATGCATTACCCTTGCTCAAGCTAGTCTTTAAGTAATTAAAAGTCAAATTGGATGCATAATTTGTATTTTTCTGCATTGCTGAAATTTGACTTCGATTTGGATTTAGACTTTTAGACTCGGATTTGATATTCATCGATTTTACCCATAGTTGGGCCTTGGTATGTCTTGTACAAATAATTTTGACTATATGTTTTGATCTGAACCTTTGAAATATTTGTCACGATGTTTCTTTAGCTTTTGCGCAGGCTATTGGATCATCCGGCTATTAGATTCTACCCCATATCACAAGCTGATCGGGCCTTTGATTTGGACTTAGACTTGGACTTGGACCTGGATGGGACTTTGGAATTGGCTATTTGCCTATTGGAATTGGTCTGGATTATATCTGTTTTGTAATATATATATATATATGTTCCGATGAGAACTATTTTCTAATTTGGACATTTATTTTGGATTTTGATATTTGATTTCAGTATATGACTACCATTAGATTTTAAATCTTTGATTTTTATTGGATTTGTTATATTGGCAATTTCGAGTTCATTCTTTCATTTGAACGGATAATTATCCATTTGATATTCCCTTTGATTTGTTGGACCCATTTTATTTAAATATGATACTTGTTGAGCGCTTGGCTCATGCTTTCTGTTTTGTTCTTAAAAGTAGAAGGTTCGAGTGCACGGCAGGAGTTAGGACGTGATCTTCAGTTGTAAGTCTGATTTGGTGAGAAGTAGTTTTGTTATGGTTTATATTTGGCATTTGATGTGATTGGATTATGGGATTGGCCGGATATAGGCTCATAGTGTATTTTGAGAATAGTTTGGATATTATGTTATGATTTTTGATTGAATTTGTTACATCCCTTACGATGATTATAGAGTAGGTCATATTTATTTTGTCTGGACGGTTGTTCAATAAGGTCCTGTGTGATTCTGATTGTCAGGTCTCGTATATTTGATTTATCACACCCAAATTTTTGGGATTTTAAATTTTAGGAATCATAATTAATTATTTAAATTGACCTAGTTGATTCGAGTTTGTGACAATAACCTTCAAAAACTATTATATGCGTGAGTGTTGGAATAAGAAATACTTAAGAAGTTCAACAAAGAATAGCAATAATAGAAGAAAAGATTGGAATATACTTACCTTCACTTAATTATCACCAAAATCTACCTCATGTTAAGTTAATTTTGAGTTCGTTGGCCTTCTCTTTCTGCTTCTCTCTCTTCTCCTCGTTTACTTCTCTCTCATCTCTCAAACTACTCTAACAAATGAAAGAAATATGAGCTAGAGGTCATTTATATACTGAGTGGCGCCCGAGCGCCCCCTAGGTGAGCGTCAGGCGCTAAGCTACTAGAATTATCATGCTAGAGCATGGCTCGAGCGAACCTTAGACACTGAGCCCATGGATTTAGGTGCTTGGGCATTGTTCTGGCGTACCTTGAGTGCTGCTAATCTAGAATCGATCCTCAAGCGTTGGTCGGGCCGCCATCAAGCGGCGAATTATCCGGTCTAATTTTTAATTTTTGACCCAATTTTCATCAACTTTTTACCTTAATTTTAATTATATTAGCTTAATAAATAAATTTTACTATAATTTAAGGACTTGAGCCTTATATTTCTCCACTCATTATAAAAATTTCATCAACAAAATTTTACAAAAATTTTACATACCTTGATGAAGAAATAAATGCGGATACTTCTCCTAGATATCATCTTCACATTCCCATGTGGCCTCTTCATGTGAATGATTCTTCCACAAAACCCTCACCAATGAAATGACCTTTGTTTGAAGCGCTTGATCCCTTCTACTTAATATTTGAACTGGTTCATTAATGTATGTCAAGTCTTCACTAATCCTCAGTGGCTCGTATTCAATTATGTGCGTCGGATTATATATATACTTTCATAATATCGACACGTGGAACACATTACGTACATCTCCCAAATTCGGTGGTAAAGTAAATCTGTAGAATACTTCACCATTCTTTAAAATCACGAACAATCTAATAAACCTTGGCTTCAATTTTTCTTTAATCTAAAACCTCAATATTTCATTTGATAGAGATATCTTCAAAAACACAATCTTCGACCTCAAAATTCAGCTCTGATCTTGTAATATCCCAAATTCTTTTTAATTGATTTAATTAGGTTTATTTATTATTTTGGGTAATTTAGATGTGATAAAAATTAATTAAATATTATAAAATTTTGGAGGATATTTAGATTTATTGTGCCGGTACCCGAAGTGCGACCGTACGATTGTCCGAGTATTGATTTGAGTTTTGAGATTAAAAGAAAAAGAAATTAATATATAATAATAACATAAGAAGGAGGAGAAGATTCAGGGAGAGCAGTCAGGCAAGAGGAAGGAGGAGAAGATTCAAGGAGAGCAGTCGGGCAAGAGGAAGGCGACGAGAGAGAGAGAGTCAAAGGGTAGAGAGAGAAGGAGAAAAATTGAAATCCCCAGGTTCGATTTCGACTTTGAGCTAGTTAGAGAAGTAATAGATCGGGTCGAGGTAAGTGCACCTATACTCTTTTCATTCTCTTTTTTTGATTTTTAGTCGTATCCTCAGGTATTTTTATTTTGGTACCCACCAAAAATTTGTATTTTGCAAAACCCATATCCTTTGCATGATTTATTTGTTATTTGTTATCCGATTTGATAATTTCACGTGGTCCTTCAGTGCCCCAAAATCCTAACCCATGCCCAAACCCTATTTGACCAATTTTTTTGAGTTTTATACACGTTTTAGTATAAGGTTATGAAAACCCATAGTTAGTTATGGATATTTACTGGTTGGGTATCTGATTTTCTATGTTTTGTCCGATTATACACACAGAGGTCACTGTTCACCGTGATGACACTATTCAACCGAGCCACTTTGGTATTTTTACATGATTTCATTTTGTTTAATTGATAGTTAATTTTTGTATAATTGTATATGCTTAATTGTATATTTCAGAAAATATTATTATTAGTAATTTCTGAAGGATTATTCCATCCGAAAGTCCTAAAATCATGGTTGGCCCAATGTGGTAAGAAATTTTTGATTCTTCTAAGTATCATGTTCACTTTACATATATTTGAAGTCATGAGAAGACTTAAACCATAAGAAATGATTATTTGTATTTGTATATGAGAATTTTGTAAGATATGTAAGGTTTATGAAGGGACTCCACAATTTGATATATTTGATGACCCGTTCATTTGATGACCCATTTCCCAGGGAGTGAGAACTTTATATTTGAATCTGGTAGATTATCCCTTAAGAATAAGTAATTATAAAATTTGGACTAAGAATTTGTGTTCAGAGGGTGGTATTCCATGGCATGCCTTAGAATAATACAGTGGTAGCTTGAGGAATGCTACTAGATTACGGGGGATACTTTGGTGGAGTATTTGGACTTACATATTAGCAAAAAATATACCATCCACCACGGGATGGTAAAGTTTGAGGTTTGTGGTATGCGCCTTTGAATATGTGGATACATACACATTTCATTCCTCGATCGCCTACTCCGTTAACTGGTGAGGTCCACTAGCACAGATCCGAAAAGACAATGAAGATTTTTACATGTTTTAGATCCTAAAGGAGTCAAAAATAAAATGTGAAAAGTTATTTGTATTTCAGAAATGTATTTGATCATGTGTCATGTTATGTATAATGCATCATACTTGTACTCCCTTTTGACTTAAATTGTGTATATTGCTTATGTCTTTATTATATTATATCTTATTGAACATTTGGCTTATTTTTTATTGTCTTTCTGTCTTTAGATGAGCAGCACTTATGCTTGATGAGGCAGAGTAGTATCTAGAAGTGGGCTAGGCTTTGGACTGGAAGATCCCTTGGAGTTATTTGTATTTTGTGATTTTGTATACACGTATAGAGACTTGTATATTTTGAGTGGATTTGATGATGTATATTCGTATGTACGGATGATAGTGTAACATAACAAATTTCGCTGTGCGTATGGGTGATAGTATATGCTTCTGTAAGATTGTGATGATTTGTTTCAAGCACCTAGCGGTATCTTTCTCTGCTAATGTTGTGTCTGAATACACAATGTTGGAGCCAAGATTTGATATGGCTTTTGGATCCCGTGTTGGTTAGATTTTGGATGTCTGGTTGTGTTGGTTATTGATTTAGATGGATTTTTATTATTATACAGGTGTTTATATAGTCTGACGTCCGTATTACAGTTAGACCCTTATCGATTTCTAATTCGGATATGGTATGTCACAGTTGATATCAGATAAAGAGATGCCTTAGGCTTGATTGGAATATTATACGGAAGCTTAGGATATGATAGGCTAGACTAAATGAATAGATGTAAGCATAGAACAATTATGTCCGATTGGATAGATCTAGCCATCCTAATTTGTATAACTTAGACTGAATTAAGTTGGAACAGATAGTTATTTTTTATTGCATAGATCGTAATTCCTTAGTTAGAGTCTGATATCTTGATTAATTCATACTGTTCTTGTTTTAGAAGTGATATCGAAAGCTGATCATGCCGCCTAGACAAAAAAGTTTGCATGGAGGTAGTCAGCCGCGAGATCAGGAAGTTGAGTATTTGAATTTGTGGGAAAAAATAGCAAATATTATCAAGAACATGGAGCAAACGAATCTCACTCCAGTTCCTGCTCTAGCTCCTGTGCAGGCTCTTGCTAATCCTGAACCATCTATTTATGATTGTTTTGTCCAGGAGCGAGTTCTGGAGTTCTTGGGTAAGCCTGACCCCATCAAAGCGGACACATGGTTCAAACGGTTCAAGAAGGTGTTCACTATTATTCGTTGCGCCAAGGAGGACTGAGTTCTATTCGTGTCTTACTGACTTGAGGGTGAGGCGCACCATTGGTGGTAGATGAAGAAGAGAGCTTTGGGAGTACCAAAAGATGAAATTACCTGCCTGATATTTGAAGTAGTATTTATGGAGAAATATTTTCCATTAAGCCTCCATGTTCAAAATGAAGAAGAGTTTATCTGTTTGAGGTAAGGTTCCTGATCAGTAGTCGAGTACAACACGCAGTTTATGAAGCTATCACGGTTCGTCACATACATGGTCGATGACGAGGCGAGGAAAGCAAGGAAGTTTTTACAAGGCTTGCGGGATGAAATTTGCAAGCAGTTAACGACTTTGAAGTTGATGACCCATGGGGATGTGTTGGATCGAGCATTGATCCATGAGAAGGAATTGGAGAAAGAAGAATTCTACAGGAAGAGGATGTCGCCTAGAGGTGGTGTTGGTTTGAGACGTAGTGCAGGCTTGGGGAGACCGCCGAAAAGGTTAAAGCAAGCAGAGCAAGGGAAGAAGTCTAGCCCTTCTACACTGGCCAAGCAAGCTATGGCCAGCACCTGTCAGTATTGCGGGAAGTTTCATAGCGATAGGCTTTGGGCGTGTGTTTCCATTGCGGGGAGTCTGGGCACAAGGTCAAGGATTATCCCTATCAAAAGAAAGCCCTTGTCTCTAAGCCCTCAGTTCCAGGCAAAATCGTTGCAGTGTCTACTAGTGAAGCAAAGGCATCTGATAGTGTGGTGGAAGGTATTCTTTCTATCTATGGCACTTCCGCTACAGTGCTTTTTAATTCTGGATCCAAGCATTCATTTGTTTTGCCTCGGTTTACTTATCATCTTGCTTCATCCCTTGTGATTCTTGAATTTTCTTTGGTTTTTTCGATGCCTACGAGATCCTCTGTTGTTACTAATATTTCTTACCCTAGGTGTGTCATTGAGGTGAATGGCTTGTCCTTGGTTGTTGATCTAATCCTATTGGAGATGCATGATTTTGATATTATTTTGGGTATGTATTGGCAGTCGAGGTATCATGCAACTATCGATTGTTTTTATGAGAGAATGGACTTTGCAATTTCGGAGTGTGAGCCTTTTCACATTCAAGGAATTCAAAGAGTGGAGGAATCCAGTGTTATTTCAACTCTGCAAGCTCGTTATCTGTTGAGGAGTGGATGTGAAGCCTATTTGGCTTATGCTAGTATTGTGGAGAGCCGTGATCTGTCAGCGAAGGAGATTTAGGTGGTGTGCGAGTTTGAGAATGTATTTCTAGATAAGCTGACTGCTTCACCGCCACACTATGAGATCGAGTTCAGGATTGATCTCGTACCAGGATCAGCGCCAATTTCGAGGACCCCTTATTGTATGGCTCCTGTTAAGTTGAAAGAGTTAAAGCAGTAGTTGTAAAATTTACAAGATATGAGTTTTATTAGACCCAGTGTTTTGCCATGGGGTGCTCCGGTCCTATTCGTGAAGAAGAAGGATGGGATTTTATGGCTTTATGTGGATTATTATGAGTTGGATAAGATCATGATCAAGAATAAGTACCCATTGCCGCGCATTGATGATCTCTTCGATTAATTATAGGAAACCCGAGTGTTTTCAAAGATCGATCTTCGGTTAGGGTATCATCAGCTTCGGATTCAGCATGAAGATGTAGCGAAGATGACATTTCGGACGAGATATGGCCTTTATGAGTTTCTAGTTATGCCGTTCAAGTTGACGAATGCTCCTACGGTATTTATGGATTTGATGAATCGGGTCTTTTAGCTCTATTTGGATAAGTTTGTTGTGGTCTTCATTGATGACATTTTGATCTACTCGAGGAGTGATGTTAATCATGAGGAGTATTTAAGGATTGTTCTCCAGACCCCTAGGTAGCATAGACTATTCGCGAAGTTGAAGAGGTACGAATTCTAGCTTGAGGAGGTTGTGTTTTTGGGCTACGTCATTTCGAATGGCAGCGTTTCGGTAGATTCGAAGAAGGTCGAAGCCATGATCAGTTAGAGTTGACCGGCAACCGTGATGGAGGTTCGTAGTTTCTTGGGTATGGTCATTTATTATCGTCGATTTGTAGATAATTTCTCTCGCATTACTTCGCCGGTTACCCAATTGATGAAGAAGGAATTCAAGTTTGAATGGACTGAAGAATGTGACCGTAGCTTTCAAGAGTTAAAGGATCAGTTGACTTCAGCATCAATTCTGATTATTCTTAATGATTCTTGTAGTTTTGAGATTTATTGCGATGCTTCTAAGATTGGGCTTGGATGTATTTTGATGCAGAATGGGAATGTGGTTGCTTATGGGTCTCGGCTAGAATGGATGAAGAATTACCCAACCGTGGCATAGAATTGACAGCCGTAGTGTTTGCATTGAAAATTTGGAGGCATTACTTGTATGGTGAGAAGTTCTTGGTGTATTCGGATCACAAGAGCCTCGAGTACTTATTCTCGTAGAAAGAGTTGAATATGAGGCAGTGGCGATAGATCGAGTTCCTTAAGGATTATGATTGTTAAATCCAGTATCGGCCGGGGAAGGCGAATGTAGTTGCGGATGCTCTAAGTCGTTGGACTAGTTTGGTAGCGACAACAAAAATTAAGTAGATGGAGATGCTGGATTGCTTGAAATTTTGTTATATTCAGCATTACGTCAAAGGCAATCATATGATGCTATTTTTCCTATAGGTGCAGCCGGAGATCCTCCAGAGGATTAAGGAAGGGCAAGTGAATGATCCCTTTTTTTATGGATATTGTTGGAGATCTTAGTAGAGACTCTCGGATAGACTTTAGCATTCATACTGATGGAGTCTTGAGATTGCAGGAGTATTTGTGTGTACCTGATGATAAAGAGCTTAAGGAAGAGATTATAAAGGAGACACATCGAACCAGGTACACTATCCATTTTGGGATTAATAAGATGTACCAAAATCTGAAGATGTTTTGGTGGAGGAACATGCGAAGGGAGATAGTTACTGTTGTTGGGCAATGCATTATTTGCTAGCAGTTGAAGGCTGAGAGGAGGAAGCCTTTAGGATTATTATAGTCGTTGCCTATCCGGAGTTGGAAGTGAGAAGATATTTCGGTGGACTTTGCTTCCAGTTTGCTTAGGACCCTAAGGAATCATGATGCAGTTTGGGTCATCGTATCATCTTTAGACCGACAATCAGTCAGAGCAGATCATTCAGATTTTGGAGGATATGCTTCGTGCCTTGATGATGAGTTTAAAGGATGTTGAGATGATCACCTAGCATTAGCAGAGTTTGCCAACAATAATTGCTTTCAAGCAAGTATCGGCATGGCTCTATTTGACGACTGTTTAATAGGAAGTACCGATCTCCGATCCATTGGGAGAAGACGAGAGATAGATGACTTTTGGGGCCCGATGTGATTAGAGAGACATTAGAGAAGATTGGTGTGATTGTTGAGAAGCTGAGGGTTGTCCAGAGTTGGTAGAAAAGCTAG
>JAOVVI020005532.1:2510-16400 GCA_028571085.2 Nepenthes alata
AGGTTACGTTGAGCATATTTTAAATAATGCAATAACATATATTTTCGATGTGTTTAAAAAGGACTGTGGCATGTACTGATTATATTTATTTGTAAGTAAAATATTAATACAAATAATAAAACAATAAATTTATACAAAATTAAAAATCTTTTTTATTGCTCGAATATAAATATGTATGATTTGATAGGATAATTGTTAATTAAAAATTGGTAATTCAAAACAGAATAGAGAGTTTAAAATTTTTCAATTTGATCCAAAGCTAAACAAACAATTTAATTTTAATAATTTTTTATCCATCTCTATTTTTTTACTATTAGAATTTTTATTTTAATTTTCTAACTGAATAAAAAAGTCATAATTTTATAAAATATTAACCTTAGATGAAATTCCCAATTCATATATTCTAAGAATTTGAAGACTCACCCAAAAAACAAAAAAAGAAAATAGCCTGTTAAGAGTCATGATATCAGAACATAGGTGAGGGACCAACTGCCTTTAGGAAGGGCAGCAAGGGTGGTTGAACCGAAAGCAAAAAAAATATTTTAAAAGAATTTTATATTAATATTTTGACCATTAATTTTTTATTTAAAAATAAAAATAAATAAATAAAAAGGGTATGCCTTGTTTAGGAGATGTGTCCCTCAAACACAGCTAATGGGGCTTGGCTCTCAGCATTCCACAAACAGCCCCCAAAAATTAGACCCCCGGTCTGCCCTACAGCCCCCGCGTGCCCTTGCCCCTACACCCCCCTATTCTGGGGTTCTGCCCGTGATAAATATTACGGTATTCTTTCAACATTCTTAAAATATTCTTAAAATTATACAAATTGATATATTTGTTTAATTTTATATAAACAAATAAGTATAGATAAATAAATAGTTATTATTTAAAAATATTATGAGATTTAATAATAAGTATAAGATAAAAAAATTATGTACATATTTTTATATTTTTTAAATATATAACATGAATTGAGTAGTTGAATCAGTGAAAAAAATTAAAAATAAATATTTAACTAATTTTTTAAAAATTTAAATGTCATACTTAATTTTTTTTTTTCAAATTTAAAGTCTCGATATTTAATCTTTGAAACCCACTTTACAAGGTTAGATCTCCCAAAAGAATTGCAACTTCTATATATCTTGATGCATCCCAAATTTAAATTTCGAACAGATTTGAGTCAATTTAATCATTTGAGTCCGGCTCCGTCCACTGAATTTGTATCATGTACATCACAACTATGAACAAAAGGTCAGGTGACGGCGGAAAGTTATCCCACTGAAAACACTCCGACGCTCAAGTCAGCAAGTAACTTTCGAATTAAGAATGTGAAAGTAAATGATACAAGGTAAATGCATAGAGTGTTTGTGATGGAAATACTTTCGTTGAGAGAAGCTTTGAAGGCCCGTGAGAAGCATTGGCTTTAAACACTATGTTCGCTAGAAACGTTGTGGCAAAGAGAGAGAGCGTTTGTATTTTGAAAGCGTGTGAGTTTTTTTGTGGGCGAATGAGAGCGTGCCTTGGAATGATGACTCCATGGCCTTTTATAGTTGTTGTGCTGGGTGGCCTTTATTATGAAGAAAGGCTTAATTTTTGTACTTTATTGGGATTGCCGCCTTTTCTAGCGCGGGGCCTTTATGACAGTAACGGTCGTTACCTTGATTACTTTCCTTCTACGTTCTGTAACTGTTAGGGTTTACTACAGATAGGAGGAGAATTCTGGTGCCATCCTTCAGTGATGCGCGTGGAATCTGTTGATAACCGTTACGATTGAGGTTACCTTCTGTAAAGAGCGCGAAATCAGGAGAGAAGACCGTTGCTGGTTGAGGACAATCGTGTGGGCCAAACTGGGCTTGGCCCACTTTGAGGCCTGGCTTTCAGGCAGTCGACTGGTCCTACTTCTTGTCAATGGAAGCGTTGACCGTTTTAAAAGTAAGTCATCCGTTCTGCTCTTGGGCTTCTCCTGACTCATCTAGCCTTACATTCAGTCAATGGTGGGCGTTGACTGTCTAGGTACAAATGGACCGTTGTGGATTGTGTCGTTCTTCCTTCTTGGATCGGCCCATTACTGGCGTACCCATCACTAGCCCATATGCTGATCGTCTAGGACTCCGATCTCCAACATGTTTATGATCGGTCTCGAGTGGTTGGGTTACCCGCTTGAGGTGACCTAGTGAGAAAACTGGCGGAGACTCTTGGTCTGTTGATCGTGTTACGTGTAGTTGCTGACCGTAAAGCCTTGATCTGGAAGACCAGTTTAGAAGTTCATTGACCGTACAGGCCAAAGTCCGGACAACTGACTGAAGATAGCGTTAACCAGATTCGTTAACCGTCTAGGCCAAAATCAAGAGAATTGGCTGAAGATAGTGTTGACCGGATTCATTGACCGTTTAAGCCAAAATCAAGAGAACTGGTTGAAGACAGCGTTGACCAGATTCGTTAACCGTGTAGGCCAAAATTTGGAGAACTAGCTGACGAAAGCATTGACCAGGTTTGTTATCGTCTAGGCCAAAGTCCAGAGAACTGATTGATGAAAGCGTTGACCGAGTTTGTTGACCGTCTAGGCCAAAGTCCAGAGAACTGGCTGATGAAAGCATTGACCGGATTTATTGACCGTCTAGGCCAAAATTCAAAGAATTGGCTGAAAATAGCATTGACTGGATTTGTTGACCATTTAAGCTAAAATTCGGAGAACTGGTGGGAGTTGAAGCGATGCGCCATCACGTTGCCAGATTATCAGTCGAAAAGTTTTCACGTGTCTGCATGCAGTGAATTTATGATCTCTGTAATTAATGTGCTAGAGGATTTGGTTCGACTACACCCGTTCAGGAAGCGACACGTGTCAATAATGATGGGTGCACCTCCGAAGCGGTGCACACCAGCCGTACACTCGATACGACATGCCATCACAAAAGCATCACTCACGTGCCGATGACGATTTCACACCGAATCTATGTAAGTCTTGCAAACACCATACCGCTCGCTTAAATCATGATTCCGTTAATAGGATAGTATTGCTATTTGTTTATGCGAATGATTACATAATACTGCATAAAAATCTTGCGACCTAAGCTGCCCCTAAATCAAGTGAAAATAACCCTTTCACTTGCTCTAAAATTTGACCTCTTAAGTTTTAAGAGGTCAAACTTAAAACTCAGCTATATCCGAGTGGCCTAAGAGATTGAACTTCAAACTCGGCTATATATGAGCGGTCCAAGAGGTCAAATTCAAAACTTTGCCACAATGCCAAACAAGCATAGAGATTGGACTTAAAACTTAGGAGGCCTTTCAGCACGCGTGCGGCGACCTCCTCTCGAAGGAGAGAGCACCATTAGTCAACAACAGTCGACGAATTAGGACCAAACGCATGAAACCTACGACGTCCTCAAAAAGGACCAAGCATTGACAGTACATGCGGGTGATGGCCTAGGCTAGCAAAAGTCCAGTAACGATAGCCTCAAAATTTAGCCGGCAACCACATCTTCTCAGTACCACGACCTCTTTTTGGCAAGAGCAAGCGTGACCAACCAGATGCGTTTGTCAAGGTAAGAGGGCTCAAACGACTACCGCGTCTTTTCAGGGTCACGACTTCCCTTTATGGGAATTATTAGATTCCGACGCAAGTCATCCTCAGCAGCCCTGACGCTCCACTAAGAAGCAAAGAAGCATCCTTGAAAAAGGAGTCAATGAAATCAGGATCCCAACCTTGGTCGTGGTCATGGTATTGACCTATTCACTCGACCCAAGAGCCAAGGGGTCCCCAACTCCAGCAGCTGAGTTCGATGGGGTCTCCTCACCCTTAATCTCGTCGGCCGACTCGCTGACAGCAATGCACGATGAGAAGAACACTTTCAGAGAACGCAAGGTGCATCCTATTGCCACAGCTCAAACGATGAGCTATCTCAAGGTAAGTCGCCTCCCGACCTCTCGTAGCGCGTCCTTACAGTGAGGAGATCTGACCACGAGTCTGAGATCTTTCCTCTGCGCGCTCCTAAATCTTGCCTGAAACTCGAACGGTACGCGGTCGTAACTAGTCAACAAATATTTTTGGCTCTGTTCCACTCTCCAGATCAAGCGATGAGGTCAACCAAGCTGGTTAACCATAAATCTGGTTCTGTCCTCTCTTCAAAGTCAAGCTTTCCGATCAATGAATCCAGGTCAGACTTGAGGGGACAACACGACCAGTCTCATCCAATCATGAACAAGTCAGAGGCTAAAAATTCTGACCACCGATATGGGGGGTAGTGATGGGTCCAACAACCATGGGTCCAAACGGCTAGATCTCGCAGTAGGCTCACAATCCAACATCATTCTTTAAAAGTAAAGAGTTCCACATTGTTTTTACAAGATGAGCGCATCTGTGAAACATACTATAAAATCAGATCCCCTCAAGCTTAGGAGGACAAGCACAAAGAAGCTCCAAAAGTTTCATAAGGCCCTACAGGGCTCGAAGAGGGGCACAGCCATTACTAGCCAATCTCCAACGAGAGCAGATTGGCGGCAATGAGGCCTTCGACCCTTCTCCCATCAATGAGGTAACTAGGACCTCCACCCGTTTGGAGGCTCTCAACCCTCCTCCTTCCAGGAGGTATGGAGGTCCTCAACCCACCAGTTAGGAGGCCCTCAGCTATCATCCTTCCAGCATGGAGGTCCTCAGCCCTTCCTCTTCTAGAATGCATGGAGGTCCTCAACCCACCAGCCAAGAGGCCCTCAATCCTCCGCCTTCTAGTATGGAGGTCCTCAACTCTCCTCCTTCTAGGAGGCATGGAGGTCCTCAACCATCCAACCAGGAGGCCCTCAACCCTCCTCCTTCCAGCATGGAGGCCCTCAACCCTCTAAGCCGCCCCTCTATCGGGCGTACCTCCAAGCCACCCCTCAACGGGCGCACCTCTAAGCCGCCCCTCTACGGGCGCACAAGCTGTCCTCTGTTGGGCACACCTCTAAATCGCTCTCCATAGGCGCACCTCCAAGCCGTCCTCTGTCAGGTGCATCTCTAAACCATCCTCTACGGGCGTACCTTCAAGTCGTCCCTCTGCCGAGCGCACCTCTAAATCGTCCCTCAATCGGGTACATCTCTAAGCCGTCTCTCTGTGGGCGCACCTCTAAGCCCCTCTACCGGACGCACCTCTAAACCGTCTCTCTGTGGGCGTACCTCTAAGCCGCCATCCAGAGGTACACTTCCAAGCCGCCCTTCTACCGAGCGCACCTCCAAACTCCCCTCCGGAGGTGCACCTCCAAGCTGCCCCTCTTTTGAGCACACCTCCAAACCGCCCATCAGTTGGCGCATCCCAATGCTCCACCGTTATATACATATATGCATTCATCGTATCCTCATAGTATCTTTCTATTCTTTGAAAAAGATTTCTGATTTAAATATCAGAGGATATACGGTGAAAATAATTTTCGCCATCCTTTAACCTCCTATTTGTAGTCGGTGTTGTGCAGATTCCAGGTTATCAGTGACGGAGATCGAACCCGATTCAGATCGACTCGCAGCGAAAGATTGAAAGACTCTCTAATTTGTACAATAACCGAAAATCTGGAAAGCAACATATCTAATCCCCACATTTAATTAAAATTTAGAAACTAAAAGATAAAAACATTATATATAACTTTTTTTATTTTTTAAAAAAAATTAATTTTCATTGAATTTTTGAGCAATTTTTATTCAGAGAAATTTTTTATAAAAAAAAAATAGAGGGACTGTATCTCGTTTGAGTATTCCCACCATTGGATTAAAACCCAATGCAGATGATCTTAAGGTAAACGGAATTGTATATAATTTTTATTCAAATATTTTTAAAAACAATTTGAAATTACATCTATTAAATTTATTTATCTAACAAATTAAAATGAGAAATTAAGTGCTGCATCTCTCTTGATCTAACACCGGAACCCTTCCTCTCTATTTATACCCATCTCATCCCTTCCTCGCCCTCATCTTCCTCTCTCTCTCTCTCTCTCTCTTTTCCGTCTTCCGCTGCCCCTATTTCTCTCTCTATTCATCTGCGTCGACCAAACTCCTTTTCGCAGCTTAATTAGTTACCGACTCAGAAATGGCGATCGGGAAACTAAACAAGCTACCACAAACAGCAGTTCTGAAGCAGATTTTGAAGAGATGCTCCAGCTTAGGTAAGAAGCAGGGCTACGATGAGGAAGGCCTTCCAGTCGACGTCCCCAGGGGGCATTTCGCCGTCTACGTCGGAGAAAAAAGAACCAGATACATAGTTTCGATCTCCTTCTTGAGCCGGCCGGAGTTTCAGAGCTTGCTCCAACAAGCTGAAGATGAGTTTGGTTTCAGCCACCATACGGGCATCACCATCCCCTGTGAAGAAGAAGTTTTCGAAGCTTTAACATCTACTCTCAGATAGAAATATAAACGATCTGATTAGATTGATTCTGTGAATGGCGCCCTTCTGTATATAGGCCTGCCGGCGGAGATCGAATTCGCAGATCTTGTCGGCGAACAGCAGCTTGCTAGCTTCTGCTTTCTTCTATAAATATATGCTATCTTCTCTTGAGTATAATTGATTATTACTACTGGAGTATCAAATTTCTTGTAGTTAGAGATGGAGTGTTCATTAGCAGCTACTCATCTCGACTGTTAAATCAACCCATGAAACAATTTTATGGATTAACCTTTTCTATATCTGAAGTTGAAGTTCCATGCATATCTTCCTCACAGTGGCGTGTGGCTTGGCCTTTGCCCTCGGAGAATTCATAGAGCAATTATCAATCATTTTATGTTATCAAGTTCCCCTCCCTCTCCTGTCTGTCTCTCTCTCTCTCGATCGATCGACAGGAGAACTGAAGATGATGGGATCTGGGAGTAATCTGTAGCTCTTTTTTCTAAATTATAAACCGTGATGTAAGTAGTCAAAGTGTTAGAGTACCGATCGACATTGATTCAGCATCGACGGCCATTAGGATCATGCTTTTTTAATATCTATCATTAAATTATTTTTAATATAATAATAATAATTTTATATATTAAATTAATGGGTACATTAATAATGGGTCGGCCCGAAAAGAGGCCAACGAAAGCCCAATAAGGCCAGTCAACGTTCTTACGGCCCACTAAGAATGCGGGCCCAGGAACTAGAAAGTCCTAAACGAAACAGTCAACATTGGCGTTGACCGTCTTGGCGGCCAACTTGCTCGCAGACGGTCAACTCAATGTTGACCGCCATACGCAGTTCGTTTGGGCCTTTAGAGGCTTTCCTACAGTGATGGGCCTATTCCATTATGGCCCACAGCCCATCAGTGGATCGCCAACTACTCTCTCTTCGTTCTTCACGAAGGCGGCCAACGCGCAGACGGTCAACTCAGGCGTTGACTGTCCGCGCTCTACATGTTGGGCCTATAAACGCCCTCTTACAGTAATGGGCCTACTTCGTTTGGGCCCACAACTCATCCAACGGCCAACCACAGCTTTCCAAGCATCTTTCACGATCTTGATTTGCACCGGAGAGGATATTGACAAGATTGACGCCCTTTAAATAAGGAAGGCGCCAAATTTTCTCAATTCCTTGCCCGCCAAGGCACTCCAACGGTAATATATTGAGAATGAAGGAAACAAACTTGGAAAGCTGTTGGTCGCCACACGAGAAAATAATCACTCCCACCTTGACAACTGGCATCTGCTCCAGAAGGCAAGCCTGCCAAGGTGGACAAAAGGAGGATCACCCTCTCAGCAATAAAAGAGACTCTAGAATCATCATTCTGGGTATGCTTTCTGGTATGCATTCAATCACATGAAAAATCCTAAGTGCTCTGAGAAAGGAGCTCTCTCTCTCTCTGTAGCCAGACTATCAGAATCTCAAACAATCTCTAAGGCAACAAACGAGCCCTCACGGCTGTTTTTCTGCATTCCCACCATCCAGATACAAGAAAAATCTTACGCCTCTCTTACATCTGGAAGATCACACTCTTCCCTCTCTCATTTTACTCTCAAACTTTTCAGTTTTATTCTTTCAGAGACTTCTTTACTGACTTGAGCATTGGAGTATTTTCGGTGGGAAAACTTTCCGACGATAACGCTGACCTCTTGTTCGTTTTAGTGGTGTGCAGGATTCGTATTCAGCGAACAGAGCCGGTTCAAACCATCCAAAAAAATTTGAATCTGTTCGAAGTCGAATTCATGTACACATCAAAGTCTTTAAAAATTAACAAACTTGTTAGAGGGGGGAGAAGGAAAAGGAAAGGTAGGAAGGGTTAGATGGATTCAGAGATTTTTTCTCTTGAAAAATATAAAAAGGTTCATCCTTTGTTGTTAAATTATTCATTTTTAAATAAATAATTATTATTTAATTAATTTTAAAATATCACAAAATAATTATTTTAAAATAATTAAATTATAAATATTTATTTATAAATAAATAATTAAAATATAAAAAATAATATCTAAAGTTATAGATATCCTTTAGAAAGTCTACACCTCTGAATATAGGTGGGTTCAACCTTATAAATAAATTTATTTGATATTAGTTAAATAATTATGTGTATTTTTTTAAAAAAATTATTACTTATTGTTGCGTTCTGGATCTGCGGGTTCCAGTCAAATCTGTGGGTTCCAGACAACACAAGTCTTTGAGGTGCTGGATACGAGAGAAAGATCAAGACCATAATTTTTACATGAAAAACTTCCGCGTGAAAGAGAAAGAAAAACCACGATGCTCTGAGCCTTTAGAAATGCTTCACTATTTGGGTTGAAGCCTTTACAGAGTACAATTATGAGGGTTAATCCCTTCCTTATGTTTTGTATCGTGTCTCTTTTCTAGGAGGTTACACTCACTCGGAGGTTTTTTTACTCGCTCTTGTTCGAGTTCTGGGAGGAGAAGCCGCCCCTTGGATAGGAGCTTTGCTAGGCATTTATATGCAAAATGGTCCGTTGAGATGGGGACACGTGGCGGCCATCGGACGGTGGGGACAGTCGACGGCCTTCCATTGGTGGCAGTAAAAGGCGATGGCAGGCTCCGAGTGCGCTAGGTGACGCAGAGCCTAGGTTTCAGCTGTGATCTGACTAGGCGTGCCCTGTAGAGATGTCAGTCTGCAATTGCAGGTGTCTTGGAAATCGGCGAGATTCGCTGAGCTAGCGCTCTCGGCCGCGAGTGGGGTTGTCCTCGTCGTTGTGGTCCCAGCCTCTCGGACGCCTTCCTGTGCTTCTAGTCCTTTTAGGTCATGCGACCTTTTTGGTCCATGGACGCAATCTTTGGGCCTTCTGATATTGGGCCTTCTGTTTGGGTCGTGTTTTGTGGGCCGCTATAATGGGCCCATCACTTATTATTTTTTTAAAAAATATATTTTTTTAATATTATTAATATATTATAATTAAAAGGCATTTAAGTCATTTCATTTTTATAAGACAGGAACCAAATCCTGTGTTAGGTGTGGGATTGACCGACGCGCACTCGTACGCATACCATCCTCTCAGACTCACTCGTTGGCAGCGTCACCTCTCCAGCGTTACTATAAATCCCCACTCAGTCCTCTTCTTCTCTCCCAGCTTGACGTTCCCTTAACGGAGAACACCAAGCTAAAATCTCAAATCTGAAAAGGTATAATCGTTTTCATTCACTTTCTTTTTTCTTCTTTCTCTTTAATTTATCCTCAATTCCTCGTTTCTGTAGCGGATTCGCAGCCCGATTCAATTTTTACTTGGACGGACGTGAAAAATGCAGGCACTATCGCCGCCACCAACCATACCAAATCTGAAGCCGTTGGTCAGAATTCGATCCGTCCTGCCTAATCTTTCCAATGTCCTCCGGGGACGGAGACTACTCTTCGTCCAGTGCGGGTACAAGTTAGATTTGTCGAATCCGCCGTCGTTCGTCACCATCAATGATGGGATGGGAGCCAGCCGTGCCGACTGGCAGAGTTCCTGTGCTATATTAGCCAGCAAAGTCCTCTCTGAGCAACAGGAAGCCGAGAGGACTGGCGGCACCGGCAACATCACCGCCGTTAACTTCCATCAAACTCTGGATCTCGTTCCGATCGAGAACCTTCCAAAACCGCTCACAACAGACCTTTCTCCGGCACCGATGCACGGCTCTCATCTCCGAGTCGCCTACCAGGGAGTGCCCGGCGCATACTCCGAAGCTGCCGCTGGTAAGGCGTATCCTGGCTGCGAAGCGATCCCTTGCGATCAGTTCGAGGTCGCTTTCCAGGCTGTGGAGCTCTGGATCGCAGATCGCGCGGTCTTGCCGGTCGAGAACTCTCTCGGCGGTTCTATCCACCGGAATTACGACCTTCTCCTCCGCCACCGCCTCCACATCGTCGGCGAGGTCCAATTGCCCGTACACCACTGCCTATTGGCCCTTCCAGGGGTGAGAAAGGAGTACCTCACTCGCGTGATTAGCCATCCACAGGCACTGGCGCAGTGCGAGCACTCTCTCACCAAGCTAGGCCTCAACGTCACGCGCGAGGCCGTGGACGACACCGCCGGCGCAGCCGAGTATGTCGCCACCAACAACCTCCGCAACACAGGGGCAATCGCCTCCGCCCGCGCCGCTGAGCTGTACGGGCTCCAGATCCTGGCAGACGGGATCCACGACGATTCAAGCAACGTCACGCGCTTCATGATGCTGGCGCGGGAGCCGATCATCCCCCGCACCGACCGCCCTTTCAAGACGAGCATAGTCTTCGCTCATGACAAAGGCACGTCGGTTCTCTTCAAGGTTCTTTCGGCGTTCGCGTTCCGGAACATCAGCCTGACAAAGATCGAGAGCCGGCCGCACCGAAACCGGCCTATCCGTCTCGTCGACGACGCCAACGTCGGTACAGCGAAGCACTTCGAGTACATGTTCTACATCGACTTCCAGGCTTCGATGGCTGAGACGAGGGCCCAGAACGCACTCGCAGAGGTTCAAGAGTTCACTTCTTTCCTAAGGGTTTTGGGTAGCTATCCTATGGACATGACTCCTTGGTGCCCCTCGCGGACAGAATAGCCATCTCTTTCTCTCTCCTCCCCCCCTTCTCTCTTTTCCATCTTCGTGATCTCTCTCCCTTCCCCTCAGCCACAAAACTTGAACAAGTAAAAAATGTTTGTCTGTTTTATCAGGGAATTAACTTATTTAATATTTTTCTTTCTGTATTTGTTGGGGGAAATATTACACTCATGCATAAAAGCAAAGGAAATAAGCGTGAGAAACACACACACCAAAAAAAAAAAAAAAAAGTGTTTCAGTTTATTGTGGAAATGCACGATGATGATGATGATGTTCCAAAAGAAATTGTGGAACATTTCATAAAAGAAAATGAATAGAATTTCCTTGAACGCCATCTTCATATTTCTCTCCCCCTCATCTGCAAATTAATATAACAAAATTATCATCATATTTCTTCCAAATTTTATACATTTAATTCATATGCGTTTCCTTTTCAAGTCAAAAATTACCGTATTTGTATTCTTTGTATTCGATCAAACTAATTCGTTTTAGAAAAATAATTAAACCTATAACTAAGCCGTTGCCTCTGGTTAGGTTTATGTCTAGCCAAAATAATAATAATTAATTGAAAATTTGTCACCGTTTAGTCTTAATTGAAGTCACCGTTTCAATTAGGGGGAACAGGGGTCCTGCTCCGCAGAAACGCGGAGCAGAAACGGTGCCGTAAAATCGTGGCTGTTGGTGTAAAATTTAACGTCTCTAATTTTCTTTTATTTTAATTTATTTTTTTACATTTAAAATTTTTAAAAATTTTACGGGTATTAGATTTTACACCAATAGCCAAAATTTACGGCACTGTTTCTGCGGAGCAGGAACCCTCGTTCCTTCAATTAGTGTCGCCTTTGAGATTAAAAAATAATAATTGTTATTATCAAAACAATTATTAATTGAAAATATCACTCAAATTTTACTCTCTTTTATAAAATATATATATATATATCAACTTATTAAAATTCTGTAAACTTGATTTTTTTTCCGCTTACGAAATAGTGTCATGAAATTAATTGTATAATTATGATGTGAAAGTCTACTTTATTGCAAAAGTAACTTTTGTTATTATGCAATTAACCAGCAGTTACAGCCTGCTAGCCTTTGTTTCAAATGAAGCTTTTTTTATCTTAATTTTTTAAATATTGATGCATATCTGGATCCGACTTTGAACGGATTTGAATTCTTCTGGATGGTTTGAACTGGCTTCATTCACTGAGTACGAATCCTATACACAACTAAAACGAACAAGAGGTCAGCGTTATCGGCGGAAAGTTGTCCCACCGAAAACACTCCGACGCTCAAGTCAGTACAAACAGTCTCAGAAAGAATGAAATTGAAAAGAAAGTCAGTGAGAGGCAGAGTGTGTTCCCCAATGTAAGAGAGGCGTAAGGCCTTCTTGAATCTGGGAGGTGGGAAGGCGGCCGTGAGGGCTCGTTTGTTGTCTTAGAAATTGTTCGAGTTTGTGATTCTGAGAGTCTGGTTGAAGAGAGAGAGAGTTTGTTTCCCAGAACACTTAGTTTTTTCTCAGTGATTCAATGTGTCCAAGAAAGCATGCCTAGAATGGTGATTTTAGGATTGGTTTTAAGGCTGACATGGTGATCCTCCTTCTTTGGAAGGCGTCATCCCCTCTATCCACCTTTGGCTGGCTTGCCTTCTGAAGCAGGTGCCAGTTGCCAAGGTGGGCGTGATTGTTTCCTTCTGAGGCGGCCAACAACTTTCCAAACTAATATCATTCCTTTTCAGTACATGAGCGTTGGAGTACCTTGGCAGGCAAGAAATTGGGAAGATCTGGCGTCTTCCTTATTTGAAGGGCTCCAATCTTGTCAATATCCTTTCTGGTGTAAGTTGAGATCGTGGAAGACGCTTGGAAAGCTATGGTTGGCCGTCTGATGAGTGGTGGGCCCAAACGGAGCAGGCTCATTACTGTAGAAAGGCGTCATTTGGGCCCAATGTGTAGGGCACAGACGGTCAACGTCTGAGTTGACCGTCAACGTGTTGGCCGCCTTCGTGAAGAACAAAGGGAGGGCAGCTAGTGATCAGCTGATGTGGTGTGGGCCAGAAGGGAATAGGCCCATCACTGTAGCAAAGCCTCTAAAGGCTCAATCAAGCTGCGCATGGGCGGTCAACATTGCGTTGACCGTCTTGAACTTTTCAGTTTCTGGGCCCGTCTTCTCACTGGGCCGTTAAAAAAGTTGACTGGCCTTCTTGGGTTTCCGTTGACCTTTTTTTGGGCCATCCCATTATTGGTGTAACCATCAAAAAGAATATATATAAATATATAGAGGAAATTAGAACATTTACATCTTTCTGTCTAGATAAATATTTATGTCTAAATATAAATACTCAAACTAAAAAAATATCATATTTAACTATTTAAAATATTTTTAAAACCATCTAAATTTTAAATTTTATAAATAAAAGAATTTAATTCAAACGCTTCAAAATTGAACGCCTATTCATCATCAACGATATCAGATTTATTTCCTCTATCTTTATTTCACCTCTCACACCTATTCTCAACACTTCTCTTCTTTTTTCAAAACTCATCAATCACTTCGCAGTTTTCATTCATCTTAACTCTAGTTTACATTCTATTCACAAAAAAAATATTTTTAAATAAAATATTATTAGATTATATGACAAATATAATTGAATCACTAACAAATAAGTTGAAAAATATATTTAAACAATTTTAAAATTTTTTAAAAATATCATTTTATTGATATAGAAATTCAATATAAATAATCTAATATATCATATAAATTATAATAAATATCTAAATTTAAACCAATGTGGCGCGTACCTGTATCCGACTTCGAACAGATTCGGATTCTTATGGGTGGTTTGAACCGGCTCCATTCACTGAGTACGAATCCTGCACACCACTAAAACGAACAAGAGGTCAGCGTTATCGGCGGGAAGTTATCCCACCAAAAATACTCCGACGCTCAAG
>JAOVVI020005534.1:0-10732 GCA_028571085.2 Nepenthes alata
CTCGAGTCTATCACCGTCGCCGACGGGTTGCCCAGCCACTCAGCTTATGGTTGAAAAATTGATTCCTGACGTTTAACACGCCGGAGTCGAGTTCCTCCCACCCGTGGAGAATTGATGCGGACATCCAAGACAAATATTTACTTTTATTTGCCTTCCAAATATGAAAACTCGCTTTTATTTGTCGTCCAAATTATTTGTGATTTTATTTTCATTTATTTGATTTCATTTTTCATTTATTTGATTTCCTTTTATTTTGTTTCCAATTTTCTTTTACTTCGAATTCTCTATATAAGAATCCCTAGGACAATTAATTGATTAATGAATGAGTATTTGAGAAATTTATTGTAATTGAGCGATTGTGCTTCCCTTTTTCTCTTTCCCTTGGTTTGATCCCTTTCTTGTCTTTACCCTCTAGTTTAATTTCTTTTCTCTACCCCTCTAGTTTAATTTCTTATCTCTACCCCTCTAGTCTAATTTCTTATCTTTATCCCTCTATTCTTCTTCTCTCTACTTTCATCATCCTCCCTACATCAATATGACTTTAAAAAATACTTCCCCAAGAAAGGCTTTCTCAGAAAAATAAATATAAACTAACTCTAGAATCTAATTCCATAAGACATTTAATTTGTCTGTGAATCAAATTGGTGAATTTTTTCTTAAGAAACACTCAACAAGGTTAATTTGCAGGATTGTGAAAAAATATTTGCTTGATAGTACAAAAATTTAAATGAACAGAGAGCTCAATATTATACCCTGGAATGGAAAACGATAAATGAATTTATGAAGGTTTTATTTCTAAATTTTTCACCAACTCACCCCTCAACCAAATTGATACATCCATATTATGGACATTAATGATGCAAAAGTAAAACCTTGAAGTTCACTTGTAAACATAAATTAAAATATTCAAGAAATATGTTTTGCAATATGGTATGGAATTCCAAAATATTATGAATTCCTACAAATCTAACAAACTAAGGAAATCACTATAGTTGTGACATAGAAAAACTGGAGCTGTGTATTCGAAGAATTGTTGGCCACCGAAAATTCAAAGAAACAGAAGAACACTAGAAAGGTTGTGACTGTGTACCTTGGTTTTGTGGGGGCACTACTGCTGAGAGAGGCCCAACTATGAAATTTAATCACTAGAGAATATTGTGTTGGGAAAGTGAGTTGGTATCTTGTGTGTGGTGAAGATGAGTTCCGATGGGCAAAAGTGAAAGACACAGTAATCACTGCATTCTTTATGTAATGTAAGTATGCAGGAGAAAAGTAGTGGCATCATTACTACAAGAGGTCCTAATGACTTTTTCATGTCTCAAATCAGCATAACACCACCTAACAGATGAATATCTTGTTGGCGGATCTGGAAAATTAGCATCCTGGCACTGCACATTGTCATGCTTTACTGCTTTTCCAAGATCCTCCTAGACCAGGCTGGCAGGTCACACATCACCCAAACATATAAAGGAGTTAATTTTCATATTCTTTGGGCTATAGTGGTGACTGCAAGTTTTAAAGTATCTCATGGTGTGTTTCAGCTTGTTCTGCTATATGAAATTCTTCATTCATGATCATGATTCTAGGGATACGAAGTTGTTTATTGAGGAGCTATAGCTGCTGTCATACTGGGCTTCGCTTTAAAAATGCAATCATTTACACATGTTGACTTAATGTTTATGAATCACTAAAGTTGAAACAAATGGACTACTTGTCATTGTTGAAGCTTGATAGATATTTATTTTTCCCTTTTTGGTTCTATGGTTCTTGTTATGCAGTTCTCATACTGGTGAATTCAGTGGAGAAAATATTAGGCTGGGTTCACGTGGTGACAGCTATTATGAGTATCTCTTAAAAGTATGGCTTCAACAGGGAACCAGTAGAAGCAGCAATTTGACATATTTATATGATATGTATCATGAAGCTATGAAAGGTGTCAAACACTTGCTTGTTCGAAAATCTATTCCCAATGGATTGGTTTTTGTTGGTGAACTTCCTTATGGTTCAAAGGGTGCTTTTAGTCCCAAAATGGATCACCTGGTATGCTACTTCTTGAACTGTTGGTATAAATGGGGTGTGTCTATTTTAAAATTATCCTTGGTAAGTTTTTCATTTTGAGAATTAGCTAGCTCCTTGCAGGTGGCTGTTTCTGCTATGCAATCATGTATTTGCCTGGCTTAATGCATTAATGGTGATAATGATTGCCGGGAACTATAGATTAAGCCCAACGTAGGAGGTATATAGGGATTTCTAAACCTATGACCAATATGATCTATGAGCTCGAAGCTTCTATCATAACTCCCAGAATTTCTATGTAGTGGCTTCCTTCCTTGCTGAATTTCATAGGAAATCTTAAAGGTTGCTCTATTTTATTATATCCATCCATATCTCATTTCCTTTCATTTAATATCCCTTTTGTGTCGTTGACATAAGAGATTTCGCTAATCTCTCTCTTTGTATTTCTATAAATAAAAAATGTGTCCAGCTTATGTTTCTTAATAAGTAAACTCCAACCAATGAATCCTGGGAAGTAGGAATGGCAGAACGCAGTGGTTATCAAGCAATTTTGACTGGTGGAGTAATGTCTGACCATGGTGGTGGAATCCGTTGCCAAAGCCTCTCTCTCTCTGATGAATGAGAACTTAAAAATCCTAGTGCATTCTTTAGTAATAACTACCACGTAAAGGTAACGTTATTTTTATGGTTTATGATTCTCTGTGTTTGGACCTTCTAAATCGTTGCTTTCATTCTGAATAACTTTTTGAGGGATAATATGGAAATGATAGCTCTGCTATTAATATCAAGAAAGTGACTTCTATTTATAGATTAGAATTCGGTGTTGCCTTGAAAGATTCGGATTTATTTCTATAGAATAAAGTTCCACCACTCAACTGAAAGCAAAGCTTAGCCTTTTCAAGGCATCACGGCCTTCAAATTGCACAATGAGTGTAGGCTTCGCTTTCTTATTTGCTTTATATTCAACTTCAATATGATCAAATGAATGTGTTCACTTTCAAGGACTCAAAGAGAATGTTAATCTCCAAATACTATGTATGTGCCTTGAATTCTCTTAGTGGCACCATGATTCAAGCCATGGTGCAGTATATTTTAGTAAATCCCAAAGCAACCTATTTATTTTGTGAGCTGGTTTCGGGGATTTTTGATGTGGTATATATTGTTGCTTCAGGGTTTTGCCCCCACTTTCTGATGTGCAATTATTGAACAGCTGAAATAGAGTTGGATTTTGTTGTTAATCTTTTGAGGCTTAGGAGTTGACCGTTTGAGAGCTTGTGAAAAGTTACACTCTCTTTTGAGTATAATGGACTCCTTCCCCTCCTGTTCGACCTGTTCCCATGGTTCCTCACTTCATATCAGAGATTTTTCCATGTATCTTGTGTGCCAATTTCTCTGTTCTCTTCACAATATTTGTGTTGCAAATTTTGGTTTCCACGAGTTTGAGGGTTACTTAGGTTTTTCTTGACATACTGAGGTTTATGATATCAAAGTCAGTAATTGACCTACAAAATCAACATGTATAATGTCTTCTACTTTTCCTCTTCTTGAATTCTTTTATGTTCCCTTTTCTCTTGATAATGTGGAAGTGAATAAGATAGTCTCTCTTCACGTAAGCTATGTTGTGAGATAATTATATCAACTTATTGCAAATAGCAGCTTGCACCATTAAGTTTCCTCCTTTCAGCATGTAGGATATTATGCTTCTGTAGTGGAAATATATTGCATTGTAATCAAAGCACGCAGATTGCATTCTATTGGTTTTTAAAATTGAAGTAATTTACTTCCACGTAGGTGTGCTTTCTTCCTGGCACACTGGCACTTGGTGCAACTAAAGGCATCACTAAGGTAAAGGCAATGAAAGACAATCTGCTCAGCTTTGAAGATCTGGAAAATTTAAAGCTTGCTGAGGACCTGGCTAAGACGTGCTTTGAAATGTATTCTGTAACTTCCACTGGTCTAGCACCAGAAATTGCATATTTCCATGTGAAGGTTAGTAGGGTTCACATATTAGTAAAAGTTCCTGCTGTTTATTGCAATTTGCCCACTTATTTGTTATATTGTTATAATCAATGTTCTTCAAAGAAATGATATCTATTTCTGCTCTGAGCAGGAATTCTTTGAAGCAGGTCTTGATGGTGGGAATAAGACTTCCGAATATGTGAATGACATAATAATTAAGTCTGCTGATCGCCACAATCTTTTGCGTCCTGAAACAGTTGAATCATTGTTTGTCTTGTATCGCATCACAAAAGACCCAAAGTATGTTTGGATGTTTGCATGCATTTATATGAATGCAAGTTTATTTTGTTTTTACTTCGGCATTAAGACTGAAGATTCTATATTATTGCAGATATCGTGATTGGGGATGGCAGATTTTTGAGGCATTTGAAAAATACACGAAGGTTGAGTCTGGTGGATACAGTTCTCTCGATGATGTCACTATGCTTCCTCCGCATAAACGAGACAAGATGGAGACTTTTTTCTTGGGCGAGACTCTGAAGTATTTGTACTTGTTGTTTGGGGACAGCACTATTATTCCATTAGACAAATTTGTTTTCAACACAGAGGCCCATCCTTTGCCTATTGACAACAGTATTAAGATGCAGTGACATGCAGCCATAAAATTGAAGTGTCTTTCTGGATTTCAGTTTGGGTGGCATGATAGCAATTGGTTCTCATTAACTAAATTTTTGTCACATGTTAAATAGATTCGAGTGTTATGTATGGCACCAGAGGGAAACTGATGGAACATATCTAAAGGAAAGTAAGAGTGCTTTGGCGGTTCTTCATGCAGTAGGCTAATTCTTCATTTACATCTACTTCAGTCATGGGTGGGGAGAGTGTAGGTTTCTTGTGTCTCTGTTTCTGTGAGGACATCTCCGTTAGACTAAATGACAGTTTTGCCAAATTTGTGTACACTACAGTTGTTTTCACTCAATACATGGATGGCTTTCCCTTCAACATTAATGAGTTTAGAAACCTGCATGGCTCTCTCCCAATCCTCTGGTGAGGGAGCCAACTTTGTTGTGTGATTTGCATATATTAAAATAAAATATCCAAAGTTACAGTCTTTCGCCTACCTGCTATATAGGTTTGTAGTACATTTGGATCATAGATTGCTTCAAACTTTTCTGTTTTTCTATAGGAAAAGGAGTGATCTTCATCACTGATGGAAATTATGTCACCTATTTCTGTATTCTGTGTTGATGATATTTGTGAAATTGCAATCTCCAAGCTTTTGACCTGCAGTTTCAGAGGAATTTGGATTGTCATAAAAATCTTCTTGAGAAGGAAGACAAAATAATTTTGCTGATTGTGTTTGAGGTAGGATTTTCCTCTTGTGCTTATTTTGGTATGCGAATAGTCATACTTCAGTTAAAGTACCGATTATCTTTCAAATTTACTGGTTTACAGCAACATATATCCTTGGAGAACGGAGCTTACCTGCTACTCCAAGTAGCTCACCACTAGTATCAGGTTGGTTCATGAATTTGCTGAGCTGCTTCTATTTTGTTGCATATTGAAACTGCCTGTGGACGATGAGTCTCTTGTTTGATTGTAAAATTTGACTGTCTACATTATGACTAGAAAAGCCAGATGTGGTGGTAGGAAATCTCCGCAATCAAGAACAGAACACACTTTCTGAAAATTCAATTCGTAGTCCACCAACTGATTACATTGATCCTAATTTATAAAGATTCTGGGAAAACAAGAAAATATTAAAGAAAAACTAAATAAGCTATGACACTACTTATCCTAAATATACTTAAAGTGTATCAAGAATATTCCTATAAATTATCTCAAAAAACCTATGATATCGGAAAATCTATAAAATTGTCAAAATTACAGAAATGTCCTAAAACTGACAGATTGATTGATGAAAATTTGAAATACCTAGCATTTCCTTAATGTATTCTGCATTACGTGGACATTCTGGTTACTTCATTTCGATTGTTGGAAGAATTGTGGCTTCCTCCACTTATATTTTCTCTTGCATTCATTAGAATGGCCTAGTGTTTCCTCTGCATTGTCTTCCATCTTGTGTTCACACATTAGTTTTGTGTTTCCCTGGCTTGATGGAAGTTTAACGCTCTGTCTGGTTTTAGGCAAAAAGGAAATGAAAGCAATAAGAAAAATTGTAAATGAAAGAAAAGGGGAAAAAACCAGATTTTCCCATTGTTTGGATGTTAAAAGAAAATTATATGAAAAAGAATTTTTTTAAAAAAAAAAATAATATTTTCCTTGTTTGGTTGTCCAAGGAATATGATGAGAAAATATGCTTTTTGTTTAAATGATCTCCAAATTATTTTTTGTAATAGATTACACCAATATAATGATATAAAATTTCAAAGAATTGGTCAAATCAATAATTAAGCATATTGAACTAATTCATTAGCCAAATTTATCTAATTCAGATCTCTGTTTAGGTAAAATTGAGCATGAAAAGTTGATTCAGAATGCACAAAAATTCTTCCTTGCAATAATTAACTATTTGATTCATGATAATTTCATAGTTTTTACTCACTGTCCAGTAATCTCACTAATCCTATTCATAAAAAAATTCTACCCTGAAATAATTCACAATTTTTCAATTCTCAATAATTTCATGATTGTGATTCACAGTAAAATGATTAGAAGTACCCTATTCATAGTCTTTTTTCTCCCTATTGTTTTCTTCCTTCCTCTCTTTTTACCTCTCAACTGACTATGTAAATGGGATCTCTCATGAACAGCTTACAGAAAGGGCAACGTTCAGGAAAAGAAGAGAGACACACATTATCAATGCCAACGTTCAACACCACGACCATTTCCTTCACCTTCAAACCTCTCAGCATAAGCAGCACCGCTTAGGTGTGATTGATGAAGTTCAACCTAAGATCATCCTCATCATCAATCACATTTACCATCCTCATTAGCTCTCTATTCAATCTCATCACTATTGCTGCCGCCACTCTGGAATCTTCGTTGATTTTCCCCATCTCTGCCACCCATTCTCTTTCTGTCGAAAGACTTAGAACAAAGTACTAACAAAAATTAACATAAAAATTTAATTATTAAGGATAGATAAATGGAGGATAAACAAATTGTCTTTTGGATTAGATAAAAGACAAAGTGAGATGAAGAACTGAGTGGGAAATGTGCTATAAGTAGGAATGATGAAGAGGGAGGGAAAGGGAGGAGAGGATTAAAGAAAGACAGAGGACGTAGCCTCATGCTTGGAATCGGTCTAATAAAAGAGCTAAAAGCATCAGAAGGTCTAAGCCAATTTGTAGTTGATAGAGAACAAGTTTGTGGTCGATAAGTTGTCTTTTTTTTTTTTTTTCAATCACTTTCAACTAGCTTTTAATGAAATCTAAAATTCACAAATATTGTATATTTTTTACTCATTTTTCTCTTGTACTCTTTTTTCCTAATTTGTGATATCCAAATGTTGAAAATTTTCCTTTAATTTCTTTTTTATTTTCTTTTAACTTTTCTTAATTCTGAACACACCCTTTACATGTTTCTGTTTCCCAGCTGCTACACTGGAGCCTTCCATGTCCATCCTAAACCATCTGCTTTGTTCCCATATGCTCTTTTCCAACTGAATCTTAACTATATTATGATCTCCCTTGTCAGTAGCTGAATGGACCATCAAACTGTCATCTTCAACCATCAAATGCGTATATCTACCGTGCCTCTCTATTGGACTCATGGGGCTCTCCACTTTCTTTCTTTCCCATGCTCTTTGATTGTGCTCGTTTTGATGAATCCTTGGGACATATATCTCAGTGACCTTTCTGCAAATTTTCTCCCTTCATTTGTCCTCGTTGGGCCATTGACCATAAATAAAGAAGTGACTGACTCTCACAGTATCCATCAACATATGGAGATGTTGCCTCTGTTGCTACACTTGGAGTTGGTGGCCTTATCAGTATTGTTGCTTTTCATCGCTTGGTAAAGTAGTCAAGGGTGTATGAAAAATTCGACTCTGGCAATGCCATGTTTCGAATAATAGATTCTTTTTCCTTTTGACAATGATGTTGTGTTATATAATAGAATAAAAATATCCACTGCTGTTGCCGTTAAAGGGCTACTATATATGAAGTTCTTGTCTCTTCCCCGTAAAATGAATGTTCATTTGATACATCCTGTACTTGTATCTATTTCTGCAAATCCTAAACTAACTAGAGCTTTTAGTTTCAGCAGGCAGATTTGATATTGTCGGATGGTGAAAAGAATTTGGCATAAGATCTGAAGGTTTTCCTGTTAAATATACCATTGATAAATGGTTCATGACGGTCTGGCCATCTTCCATATAGGCTGGAAAATATTTGCTAGTGTGGTCCTGCTCAGCCTTAGTATTTAGGAGAGCTCAATGTCCTGAACTGTGAATGACTTTTGCCTATTGCACTAGACTCTTATCGCTTCAAGTGTATCTTGTGCCAATCCTTTTTCAACTACCAATATAATTTGGCTGAGGATGAAGGTTGTTCTTGTTGCTATGATTTTTTTTACTTGGGTGACCCTTGCAAATTAAGCATCTTTACATGACCATTAATGTTTCTCTCTCGCACCCTACAAAACAAGTCATTGCCAATTAGAAGATGCAGACAATTGATTTCTAAGTTATCTATAAGTAGTTCTGAAATGAACATGAAGTTTGGGAAGGCAGTGGTATGTGGTGATTAGCATAGAGACTGTTGAAGGTTAGAAGGCAGTTTTAATGAGGAATGAGTTCAAGAGTAGTGTTATGCTTTGAGAAAGGAAACCCTGAGAGGCCCCATGGAAAAGACTGAGTTCTTGGACAGCGGGAAAGAAGAGATATGCAATGCTTGAGCTGATGGCTCTAGATAGATCATTCAACATCTCCTGCTTTTTCAGTCCCTTCTCTTTTGGATTACGAGGACATTGAGATACATTTGATCTTGTAGGGTGGGGAGGGGGGTTAAACAGATTTCTTGCTGCAGATTCTGTACAAGATTTGACTATGTCCCTCTATAGCACCAGTTTGAATATAATGTTGTCTCTTTTTATAGGAAAAAAATATCTCCAACTTGTACAGGGTAGAGCAGTTGGTAAGGGCTACTTAGGGGCAGGTGGTTGTGTCTATATTTACATATTCAATTATTATTATTATGCGTCTAGATTTAGCTGGGTGTATAGTCTCTTTGTGCGAAGTCATGTGCTTGGTGTTTGTTCTGCTCGTACTCTTAGTGGTGGGTCCATCATTACAAGAGAAAAAAAAAAACTACCACTTGTTAGGACATCGATGGGGATGCCACTCTCATGCATCATCTGCACTATTTAACGAACACAAACTATATCGATTAGCAATCTGAAATGAATGCCAGATCATATTTTTTTGCATGAACATATTATTTGGTCTTCTTTAGAAAAGCAGATGTATTGGTAAATATAAATAGATAATGACCTCGGAATAGGTTTTGTAGTGTGGCATATATTAAAAAAGAATCAATCAATGCCCAACTATTTATGAGTCAGGTTGCAAACAAGTAGGTCTCTCTTATTAGGGGCAAACAAACAATTTGTCAAACTGCCCAAATCACCTAACCCAAACCGAAAACGACAATCTGAAATATTTATAGTTTGGTTTTTATCCAAACCATTTTTTTGGTTTGTTTGTGGTTTGAGAATTTCAACTAATCAAAATCAAGCCGAACCACACGCACACATATATACATCTTTTACTTAGGTACTCCAAAACAAACCATAAATATCTCTCTTCCTCATATAGGTGTCTCCTACATATAGATGACTTAGGTACATTCTAGCTGTAAAATGTAAATATACATAAGGTGGTCCAGTGGACTAAAGTATTGTCTAAGCAGCTAAAAGTAACAACACACAAGATAAGCTAACGAGCTAAGAAATAAAGCAATGTGCAAAGATCAATGAGATGAGAATGTCAATGAGATCGGTGTCGTCTTCAAACACAGTCCTGTAAGTTTCTGGGAGTAAGATTATGTCTTGCTGATTTTCATGTAATGACATCCTGAGAATCTAATGTCTGAGAAATTATGCTTGTAAAGGCTGTGCAAATATCATCCATCTTCTCTTATCCCATTAATCTCTGCACTTTGGTTATGTTTTGTTTGACACAGTGAGCCTGTCTATGGTTCCACAACATTGGTGGTGCCAACATCGTACTATCAAGTATGATATCGTGTCTTGACCAAGAAAGATGCCGTTAAAATCCCAAACATATTTCATAAAAATTTTACGAAAGTATACAAAAAATACATAAACATTTTCAAAAGCTCTAATATTAACCATAATATATTACATTCTTGACATACTTACAAAATTATAAGATTTTACGTGTAAGGATCGAGACTCCATGACTCATAATTCGGTAAGCTAAAATTAGTTTATATAAAATTAATATCAATGAATAGTAAAATTCTAGGAGTCAGGAACTCACATCGAAATACGATAAAAATTTATTTTAAAAAATTGACTTCAATTCCGATTAATAAAAGATAGAACCAATGCTAGAGAACTAATTCGGTTAATGAATTCTCAAATCGATCAATAATTAAATTAATTTCGGTTGACGACAAGATAACTCGATTATCGAAATTACACCCGATTAGTAACTGAACTTAACTCAATTGATTAAATATAGTATGAATTAAATTAGTTAAGTAAGATTATATATGTTGCAACATACAAACCCACACACACTTAGAAAATTCAGCAAGAAAATAGCCGG
>JAOVVI020005536.1:0-16396 GCA_028571085.2 Nepenthes alata
ACATCAGGGTTGTGGATTATAATGGGACCAGCATGTCTTAGTTTTCCCGATAGACGAATGCGTGCATGATGGTGTAGAGAATGAAGGATTATTGCATATCTTGGATTACTTTCAATATGTTGTCATCTTTGGTACATATACGTATTTTATTTTTATCTCTATTAGCTAACAGTCCCAAAAGAAGTTTAAATCCTTTAAGGCATCCATAAAGCAATCTTATCAAATTGGCATTAGCCTTGGAGAAGAGCAGAAGATCGTCCGCAAAGGCGAGCATCATTGTACACGTGCGTTCATACTTCCAATAGTACTGAAAGAGCCTAGTCCGCCGTGCCTTCATTTTGATGATGCCATTAAGAACTTCCATAACCAGAATAAATAGGTATGGCAATAGTAGGTCACCCTATCTCAGCTCCTTCGTTCCTTTAAAGAAACCAACTTATTCTCCATTGATATTGATAGAAAAAGATGTGGTGGTACTATATTGGTAGATTCAAGTGACCATCTAACGAGGAAAGCTCATCAATTCTAGAGTAGCAATAAGGAAGTCCTACTAAATAGAATTATAAGTTTTCATTAGATCCACCTTCATTGCACACCATAGAACACCCTTGCTAGAATGATAATTGTGGAGAAGTTCTTAAGCAAGCAGAATATTATCGCCAATTTTTCTTCTCGTCACAAAAGCAGTTTGACATCTATCAACTAGAAACGATAATGTGGGTTTGATCATGTTCGCTATAATTTTTGAAATAATATTGTAAATGATATTACAGTGCGAAATAAGTCTAAAATCAGTCACCTTGGAGGGAGATACCGTCTTCGAAATCAAGTTAATGATGGTGGCATTAACTTGTTTAAGCAGCTTTTTATGTAGAAAGAAGTCCTAAATTGCCCCAATAACCATAGGACTCACAATATTCCATATCTCCTTAAAGAATTTTGATGATAATCTACCAGAGCCGAGTGCCTTATAGTTATCAATAGAGATCAAGGATTGACAAACCTCATTGGCACTCACTGGACAGCAAAAATATTCTCTAAGATTATTAGGTACAGTAAGAAGAATGAACGAGTGAATTTTATCTTTATCCACTGGATCATTTGCACGACCCATCCCCAGTATCCGCATAAAGTTAGCAACTATCGATTGCTGGACTTCATCCTTACTACTAGTTGGAAAGCTATCCTCTTTAACCAAGGAAAGGATTCTATTATGATTGTAGTTCCCAATAATAGAATGGAAGAAGAACTTGGTTCATTGATCTCCTTCTTTAAGCTATTTAATCTAAGCCTTTTGTTGGAGAAAATCAATTTCCTGAGCTATAACATGGAGGTAAGCTGATTTAAAGACCCTCTCCTCCTTGCTGGTACCTACTCTAAGTGGAAGATGAAAGTTTCCCCATTGATATTCCTTTAATGCCTTTTGTGATTCGACAATCTCCTCAGAAATATTTCCAACTTGATCATTGAGCCTTTTAAGAATCTTTTTTGTGCGCCTTAGCTTGGATATAAGAATGAACATTGAAATGCCTTGTGTTTCCTCCTGCCAGCCTCACGGACAACTAGGGAGAATTGTGAATTTTTGTAAGAAAATTATTAAATCTAAACATACCTTTCTGCGCACGTTTCACGCCCTTCAAATATAGCATACAAGGAGAATGATCTGATATTCTGGCCGAAAGGAATGAAACTTTAGATGTCCTGAACTTTGAAAGCTAATTTTCATCAACCACAATCCAGTCCAACTTTCAATAGATACGAACAGTCGCATATCTTCCACCATTCAATATATAGAAGGCACCGTCCTGATACAAATCATTAAAATCACAATCATTAAGACAATTATCCAAGTCCATTGAGCTCCTAACATTCCAGATACCTCCTAATCCTTCATAAGGTGATCAAATTGCATTAAAGCCCCCCAAAATAAGCCACGGTGCCTCATGTATCTGATTACTTTTAGCTCATAGGTTGTCCCAAAGAATACACTGCTCAATATCCAAGTTAGCCCCATAAATAAAGGATACATAGAATGGCTTATTATCAACTTTATTGCGTACTTTACAGTAAATAATTTGATCCTCTTTAGAGAGAATCTCCAAATCCACATGCCACGAATCCCATCCAACCCATATGCAGCCTATAGATATTGCAGAATAATACATAATCCAATTACAACTAGAAATCAAATGCTTGGTAATATTATCAGCATTTCTTTCTTTAACTTTAGTTTCTACCAATCCTACAATGGAGCAGCGAGAAGAAAAGGATAAATTGCCTAATCTCGTGAGCCTTGATATGACCGTTCAACACCCGAGTATTCCAGCATGCCATACTAACGATGAGGATGAGCTGAAAGATATGATTTCTTTTTAGGCCCCTTTGGTTTTTTCAATATTAACTTTAATGGTTTTTCCTTGCATAGAGACATTCCCAACTCTGACAAACCGGGTGGTTCCAATTGAGAAACTAAATCCACTTGAGTTATAAATTTTTGAAGTGAAGCAATCTGCTGCCTAACAGCAGCATCAGTCGCAAAGTAATCGGGTGACATTTGCTCTGCAGCAGCAGGCTGTGTGGGGGGATCCTGCTGACCTTGCATTGGAAAAACTAATGATACAGTAGGCTGCCTTTCAACTCTAACAATCAGTATCCCACCATCCAAAGAGTGCTGCTATCTTACATCCACAGTTGCCTGCAGATCCGAAGCACCAACTAAATGGCCAGTTAGGGAGCAAGTTTCATCACCTGCTCGGAGAGCAGAAGCATCAACTGAAGTACCATTCAATAAACCAGGTGCACTGCCATCAGGAAGAACGGCACATGTAGCAGTAACAACCTGCATATCAGCATGAGTAGAAAGCCGAGCACCCACACCCTCAAGAGCTGGAAGGTTTTTAATGGAAGACAGCTTATCCTTCACACAATATGAAGGAACCGTGTCTGCAAAAACATCAAACGGGCCATCTGTGCGGCAAGACTCATCATCCTCTTGGAGGGCTGCAAATGCATTGGCAATAACCACTTTTGCTCCGGAAACATAACTGTCCTAATCACTAACTCTGTAAACCTGTTTCTTCAGACCTAAAATTTCCTTTTTCAGGTGGGTATTTGGCAGCCTTCGACCCGTAGGATAATAGATCTTCTTAGGCTTGCATTGAGAAGAACTATGGCCAATTTGTTGGCAAATTTCACATCGAACAGGTTTTCATTGATAATCAATGTGTTGGGGTCACTCTCTTGTGGTGTTTGTGTCCAGGACTTGTGGAGACAAATGGACGCGGACGTTTGGAGAAATCCGGAAACGTTCGTCCTCGGGGTAGCTAGAAGATTTGGACGAGGACTATTGAGGAGGAGCAGTGGCTGAAGGATTCGTCCGGAAACTATTGTCCGAGTAGTTGCGTCATATCCGAGAGGTTGCTGAAGACATGGATGAGGACTCTGAAGCCTAGGCGTTGATTTCCTCAGTAGGCCTGCTATAGCCGCGTGTTACAGGTGGGCAGGCGACTGCAGCTTCCAAGGTGTCAGGCCTGCCATCCTGGCAGGCCTAAGGGGCATGGCCTTGCCACCCTACTGGCAGTAAGGTGGCTGGCTGGGCCTAGGCCCTTGTGGCTATATATATGGGCTGCCGGTTGAGCCAAAAAATGAGAGAGAGAGAGTGAGTGCTGGGCAAGATTGAGAAAGCAATCTTGGGAGAGTAAAAGCGCTATTATGAAGGAGAAGAGGAGTGCACCACCGGTGAGAGAAGGGAGAAAGAGAAAAATAGAGTGAAAAGAAAAGAATATTTTTTTTGGTTTGCACTGGAGAGTTTTTTCTCTTTGACTTCTCGGATGTGTGGCGGATACTCCATCTTGGAGGTTTGTAACCTATTTCACATAGTAGATTTACTGTTGACTATGCTCCCGTGGTTTTTCCCTTCGGTTCCAGAAGGGTTTCCACGTTAAATTTCGTGTGTTTCTCGCGATTTTCTTTCTCTTCCTTGTTGGCTGTCCGTCCGAGCGCTGTCCCTCTGTCCGAGTGATTTATCCTCTCGGTCACTGTACTCAGGTACATTCTGTCCGAACGCCCGTTTATCCCAACACCAACAGCTTAAAATGTTTTTATTTTTATTTGGTATATTCAGTTCATATTCTTAAGGTTTATTTAAGCAATGTAGTGCCAAGGAGAAAAATATCATATAATATTCTTCCTTAAAATAGTATACTTTTATTTAATTTTATAAATTAGAACAAATTTTATAAATTTTTTTCATCAGAGTACTATGAATGAAGATTTATATATTTTTACTTACTACTGTTGGGTCCCAATATAGAGGCCCATAATACACGGCCCAAAGAAAGGGCCCAAATAAAAAGTCCAAAGATGTGTCCACGAACCAAGAGGACTGGACGACCCAAGAGGCCCAAAAGCCCAAACTAGGTTCTTACGCTAGACTGGCCTAACAAGCCCGAGAACGTGGGCTAGTGTCCCAAAACTGAAAATAACGGCAAAGGTCTGAGAGGTCCCTTTAACCAACAGGGGCTCGAGGACACCACAAAGAGCTCACGACATCGGGGACGCCAGAGAAACGTCCAAAAACCCTAGCCTTCAGGTACGAGGATCAGGAGAAGAAGCACGAGAGCCTTAGAGGTTCTATCAGGTTCAGAATAGTCTGAAAAATCAAGAAAAGACCCGAGGACCTTTAACAAGGAACCAAAGATCCTTCAAAAGGTAGTTAACGTCCGAGAGCTATCTCCCTCGAACGGGTCTGCGAACTCACAAAGGGACAAGGTATGCCACACAAGGACAATGACCATCTCATACTTGGCCGAAAGCACCAACTAAGCAATTTTGTTGATTTTCAAGGAACCTGCAGCCACTGCAAGACGCCGCATCCACAGAGCACGCCTAATTAAATCAAAACTGACGCCTAGAATCTACGCACCTGACACGCTTAGGCCCTACCAACGGCGCCAGCGGCGTGCCTCCCTGCACATGCCATCAATCCTGACACGGCCAGCGGGGTAGGTGGACGGCTCCCTCACGCGCTTGGCGTGACAAACAGGACAGGTGGATAGCCTCTCGGCCATACGCCAGCTGCCACGTGTCCTCTCCCCGCGGCACCATTTTTTTTATAAATACTTAGCAGAGGCTCTTGCCTCAAGACTTTTTTTCTCTCTTTCGAACAAGAAAGAACGAAGGTGACAAAACTTTCCATCTAGAGATCTTTCAAAGGAGAGAAACCCAAAAGAGAAAGGGAAGATATTCCCATGACTTATATTTTGTAAGACTTTCATACATAGTGAAGCAGTTTATAGGCCCAAAACCTCGTGGGTTTTCCTCCTCATTCAAAAGGAGGCTTCCCACGTAAAAATTCAGTTTCAATCTCTCATTCTCAACCCCCTACACTCCCAAAACACTTGTGTTATACCGGACCCCCGGATCCAAAACGTAACAACTACATTGGTTAAGTTATTCTCAAATATGTTTGAGATATTATCATTATTATGTTAATATTATTATTTGTTTAATTTAATTTTTATATTATTTTTTTAAAATTTTAATATATAGTATCTAAATATAACACTTTTTAATATATATATAAATAAACAAATTAATTAATATTATATTATTCAAAAATATTTTCACATAAATAAAACAATATTTTAAAAATAATTTTTTAAATAAAGATTTTGCAGGATCAATATTTTCAGCATTTAAACTTTTGATGAGCCTTTCCTTTCTATTTGCCAAATATGGTCATTAATTTTATAGTTTAAATACTTATAATTTAATTAAAAAAATTATAATTTAATAGAAATTAGTCATTTTTATTCCTAATTTAATGTAGATATTAATAGTTAAAACAAACATAATTGAGCCTGTCAATTATGTTGGAGCAGTGCTAAGAGTACACCTCCAATTGATAAAATAACATTTCATCTATCAACTCATAATAAATAATAAATAAATAAATAAATATTATATTATTTAAAATTATTTAAAAATACCTTTAAAATATCCTTATTTTATATTACATCCAAGAATGATAGCTTGCCAGATAGTGCTCTGCAAGCACATCATTCTAACCTTTTGCATCATTATGTAGTATCATTATTGAAGAGTCTATTTCATATTACCTTTTAAAATAATTTTTAATTAAAAAAAAAAGATAGATCCTTTGGGCTAAGTCCATATAATATGATTCAGGCCCAAGACCAATTATGCTGCGTTTGTAGGCTGGTTTAGAAGAGCCAGATCCTAAATGTGATTAATATGGTAAATTGTTATAAAACTTAATATCAACCTAAAGAATGATTTAATGAATGTTTAGTTAAAACAGCTATTTGAATTACTACTTTAGCATAAATTGATTGAAAATTTGGTAAATAATTTATTATTACTATAAGTTCTCTTTTTATTTTTAATGTAACATTTTCGATGTTGCATTTATATGATTGTTTTTTACAGCATTTGAAATTTTAATCATAACACATGAAAAATAAGTTTATACAAATATTAGTAAGATTAATACTGGTAGAATGAAAGTAAAATTGTAAATTTATCATATATTGTATGATGTTGCCAACATGGCAGGTGGTGGGCATGCACGGTGGCGGCGAGGTAGAGATGGTGGCGGCAGGCCACCCGCCATGACATGTTAATTCAGATCGCTTGGCAAAATGAGTAAACTATCATGATATATTACTCCTAATTTTTGAAGTGAAGATATCTCATTAATCTATGAGAAAATTCTATAAGAAAATATGCAAAATAGGACATAGAGATACAAGCAGAGGATATATCATTACTATTTGCCTCTGTTGATAATACCCATCACTATCCAGTTGTTAGCAACACCGCAGTCAATAATAGTATTTAGGCGATGAGCAATGATAAGCATTGTGCATGATCTAAATTCTTTCCTGCTAGTCTTCTGAATAAGAGCATCGGTTCCCACATCTACAGCTGCAGTTGCTTCATGTAGTATCAGAATCTTAGACCTTCTAAGCAAAGTTCTGTTGGGTTCAGCACTCTCTGATATCATTTGTTGGCTTTTCACCGGACAGAATATTAAACAGTGAAAGAAATGAGAATGAGGAAACATACGTCGTTTTACGTGGAAACCCTTATGAACCAAGGGAAAAACTACGGGAGCAGAGTCAACAGCAAAATCACTATGTGAAATAGGTTACAAACCTCCAAGATAGAGTATCCGCTACACACCCGAGAATAACAAAGAAAAATCTCACCGTAGTAAACGGAAAACACTCCACTCTTTTACTCTCTATTTTTCTTTCTTCTCCTTCTCACCGGTGGTGCACTCCTCTCTTGTTTCCTCACAACTCCTTTGCTCAACTCTCTCTGTATATATATAAAAATTTGGGGCAATATTCTATATATATAAAATGACAAAATCCGTCCTTTCCAATAATAAGAATATGCCCTGTCCAAAACAAACCGCTCCTGCATAACTGTCTGAGATCAAAACAAACCGCTCTTGCATAACCGTCTGAGATCACGTATTTCCAAAAAATCTGTTGAGCTGACGTTGTTTTGGATTGCCTGGCAGACGGCCAACCGTTGGCCGTCCGCGTTCTCCACGAGCCATCCAGTAAACTCTCCTGTTGACCGTCTTCTGCTACTATCCGGAGAACTTGACCGTCCTCCATAGCCTTCCGGTCAACTCTCCTGTTGACCGTCTTCTGCTACTATCCGGAGAATTTAACCGTTCTCCACAGCCATCCGGTCAACTCTCGTGTTGACCGTTATTACCTTCCAGCCAGTCAACGTAATATACCCCGATGACAAAATAGTTTGTTGAATCACCCACAAAGGGAGTGACCATATTCCAACAAGTCCGAGCAAGACTTAGGAGTTGTCTTTGGCTAACGCAAAAGTTTTCTAGTTTGAGGAACCTAAAACACACAAGAAAGATTAGAAGTTTCAAGCAAATCCGACATTTGTAACAATAAAAAAGAACTAAAGAATTATCAATAAAAAGTTCTGATCCGGCATTTGTAACATTGTCTAGAGGATATTGTCAAAAGCTTAACTTTGATCTGATCCTCCACGAGCATTTATTCCAAAAAGTACATATTCATGGCTTAACGATGAATTGCTGTAACAGAAATTCTATCACAGCATTGCTTCAACCCACGTACAGTAGAGTAGATGTCATCAGTTTTATTACAATTACAGAATCAGTATATTGGTTCATCTGATGCATATCACAGTAGGAACTTATTGTCATATTATCAACAGAAACTTAAAAACTGTAAAATGATCCAGCGAATACCATCATGCTCTATTGTTGGTCCAAATCAACTTCCTCCAGCAACAGATTTCATTGACCCATTGCAAAAGCATGCCGGGCATACACATGCAATTAAGAAAGACACCTTTGGAAGTAAGTTTGCCTCATGTACCCACCAGTCATTGCTCTTCTAGCATTTGACTCAAAACATTTTTGGATTATCCCTCAACACTGTGGCAGCTTCATGTTTTAGAGGATCTTCGGAATTGGGTTGCTGCATGTAGACACATTTACAGTGAGTAAAATAGGAAGACAGAGTTGCAGAAAAAAGCAGCAAGGAAATAATGGTATCGTGAAGAGATGAAACAGACCATATATGACTGTGTTTATGTTCAGAACGAGTTTTCAGTCTTCTGTTAGAATGTTAAGACACATTTCCTTCTAAGTCGATGTTGGGACAGTAGATTAGGGTGGTCAGCCTGCAGTGAATCTCCTTTATGATCCAACTTAATGTTTATAAATATGCATGATCCAGATCTTCAAGAAATTCCAAGTTAGAAGATTGTGAGTAAGATGGTCTACCTAATCTCATATGTTGTTCCTATAATACACGTTTTTTTATATTAGGTTAAAGGAATATTATATATATGATGTAAATTGAATAAAATTTAATATTTATATACCGTTAGCATTTGCATAAACATTTGTTGAGGTATTTGACGTTATTAGAAGCTATATTGGTTCGTGCCCATCTCTCCCAATGATGAAATTGTGACACCCGTATCCTATAAGATATAATAAATCATAATAATATTACATAACTAACAAATAAGCACATAAATTGTTTATCACTATAAAAAATCATATTCATACCTGACTATTTGATATAGAATCTCCTGGACGATTAACTTTCGCATGCTTTCTTTTTTCAAAACAACTTTTTAGCCTTTTTTGTTTCCTTACGCACTTCACGATTATTGAGTCCTTTTACATTCCCATCAATGGTTTCCACCATATGCGGCTGTTGACCTTCACCAAAATAGACGGCTGCAAAATTCTCGACCAATTCATTAATGGCCGAAAGACCCAATTCTAGCTTCGCTCTCCCTTCAGGAATACCACCAATTCGAAGTGCATTATGTAAGACTATTAACGCTACTCACCTCGACCATGTCTACAAGTCCACTTCATTTGGGTTTTATTGAATGCTCATGTTGAAATTTGTACCTCTGGTTGCTCACATTCATCTTTGCATGACATATTTTTTTAAAATTTGTGTCATCTCAATAGTGGTAATCATTTTTAAGGTATGGTAACACAATATTCTGAAAGTTTCAAATATATATTAGAAAATATATAGAAAACAAAATATATGGTGTATATTAGAATAGGAAATACTGTATATTGTATTATATATTTTCCTTTTATATATTTTACCGTTGTATTTTCCTTTTCTTTCGATGCCTTCCTTGTTATAAAAGGCGGCTCATTTGCTTCCTGTAATTACATCGATATTCAGCCAAAATGAAAGAACGACTGGCGTCCGTTCTTCCCTTCGTCTCTTCCTTCCTGCGTCTGCTTTGATTCCTTCGTTCTTGCCTCTGTTCTGAAACTTCACAATATACGACATTCATATTCAAAAATTTTATTTGTTGGATCACAATATACCTTAAATGGGGTATCTGTGTAATATCCTGGATCTCGTTTAAATTATTTTAATATTAATTATGATTTTTAGTAATTTGGACGTTACAAAAATTTATTAAATATTATAAAATTTTGGAGGATATTTAGATTAATTGAGCTTGTGCCTGAGGTGTGCTAATATTATTATCCGAGTACCGATTTGAATTTTAAAATAAAATAAAAGAAAATTAGAAAATAATAATAATAATAATAATAATAATAATAATAGGAAAAGGGGGAAAAGAAGGAAGAGGGGAGTCTGGCGTCAGGTAGAAGCAGCAGGGGAGAGAAAAGAATGAAAAGAAAGAGAGAGGGAGGGAGAGGGAGAAGAGAAAACAGAGAGTTTCGTGCGAAGAGAAGAAGAAAAGGGAAGAAGTAGGAGAAGGAAGGTGAAGAATGAAAAGAGGAGGAGAGGAGGAGAGAAGAAGGCGACACAAGTGGCAATGCAATGAGAGAGAGAAGCGGCGGTGGCATGTACGATGAGGAGAGAGAGCGCTCGCCGAGGAAGGATGGCGGCCGCCAGCGAGGCAGAGGTGGCGGCAGCTCATGTGTGAGGCAGCAGCGGTCACGGGTGAGGCGGTGTAGCGCGGTGCGGCGTGGAGGAGAGAGAAAGCATGCTGGTAGAGAGGAAAGAGGCACAGATAGAGAGAGACACACGCAATTCGAATACTTCGAAATATCATTTTTTCTGATTTGTGAAGTATAAGATTGAAACAAGTATTCTCTAACCCCATCATTAATCTGATTTCTTATCTGATAATATTTGACTATTATTTGAAGTTTTACTAACATGTATGTTATTTTTATTTACATCATCTGTTTATTCTAGACATGCATGTATCTTTTACTGGTTATTCGGTGGTTTTACACTGGTATTCATGATTTTGAAGGTTTTTGGACATCCGAATAATATATATGTATATTTGTGTATCTGTATGTTATGAAACCATAAGTCAGCCCGTACATAGGTCCACATGCATGCTGTCGGGGTACGAGGTCGCTACTTTGTGGGACCATGATGATCCGAGACCCAAGGGGTCGGTTTGTGATCAGAGAGATTGGATATTTGTGGTGTCTCTCCCGACGGAAAAGTTTTGGTCCCGATGGAGACACATGTGATATGTGATCTCCCTTTCGCTGGTAGGAAGGTGAGCTTTGATATAGTTAACCAACCCCATACGTTTTAATGGGAACCATCGTAAGAAATTGGTGAAAAGCTAATATATTCTGACGTCATAATATATATATAACTAAATTTGAGGTTGTAACCAATATAATCGTGGTTACCGAACGATGGTAACCTTTCATCAAGTTAGTGTTATTATTCATTGATTTTTTAATTTCGTGCATACTTTTTATTTCTATATATATTTGCATGGACTATGATTTAAGATACGTGATTTGACCCACGGATGAGCGATAGAAATATCTCGTATGTATTAAGATGTTAAGCCCCGAAATATATTTTATATTTATATATTCTGGTTTCTTTATTTTCTTTGATTTTAATATATGAGACATGAGATTTGGATTCGAACGATCATATATATCCCACACGGATGCGTTGATGGTTGCAATTATGTGATATGACCTCAAATATTATGTTATGATGTTGTCTATGAGATTTGATCGAATCACTATTTGTTGTGATTATATCCCGGAGGGATTGTTCGATACGAACGATGATTTAGTATGAGACATCTCCTCTATTTCCAGAAATTTCACGAATATTGTGTTTTATTTTATATAATTGTTATATGATATCCATTCATTTGATTTATATGTTCTGTTTTAAAAGATGATAATACTTGTCGAGCTATCGACTCATATTTTTATATTTTATCCCTTCAAACTAGTGGTATGACTACGCTTGCAAAAGTTCAAACACGATCGGTGAGTGAAAATATTTTTGTTGGGTATATTTTTGATCTCGAGATTGTGTTATTGTTATTGTTTATGACTGGAGAGGGCCCTGATTCTTGTATGGAATATATTGAAGGTATTACTTTATATTGATGAGTTATTGTTATATTTGGATACCTTCATTGCGATATTTGGATATCAGATCGTATATTATATTTATCTATATTTATATTTAATGAGATATTGTACAAGTTTTATTATATTTAGTCCTATATATGTATAGATTGTTACGTCCGAGTTCAATTTTTATGGTTAATGGAACATTTTATTTTAAATTTTATTATCAACCTACGTATATTATATTCCTGAAACGTGACAATTTGGAGCTATGGACAATACAATAAAATAAATAGGACCCTCACGTGATTGTATACGCAACCCAAGAATATCCAACAATTCTTATTACACTTTCTTAAATATCGTTGGAGTGTAAATCTTTGCCGCTTGCTTCATTAGCGAACATGAATGTGTTAGGTATTTTTTATCTAGACTCGTATTCTTCCATTAACTCATTATGCCTATTCTTCTCCAATAGACTATCAAAATGATTAAACAAATTTGTGCATATTAAAATCACATTAGAGATGTCTCTTAAGATCACTGTTTAGACTTTCTTTAAGTTGCGTACTTCATATACCCAATGTTAAAACTTTTTTCATATAACATGTAGCCAATTTGTACTTTAAACAGTAAATTTTGTCTAATCATAATCTTGCACAAGTTCTATTTTCGTTAGATACCATCTTTGTTTAAGCCGATTCAAACTCATACTTGTCTGTATAGTGAAACATATAATTTATAAATTTTGAAAGTAAGTTCCCATGTCCAATTAGGTATTTCGTAACATTTTGTGATATATACCATGTACACAAATCGTGACAAGTATTGGGTATAACTAGAATGCCTTTGCTATAGCGACATTCTGATCGATAAATATAATAATTGAAGCTCTCCCGCTATGACATTTTAAGGATGTTTCAAATAACCATATAAAAGAATCCGCCGTCGTATCATATAAGAATACAATTCCAAATATAATTATCATTCTATGGTGGTTAAAATCAGTAAACATATCAAAAAGTTTTGATCATTTTTTCATACCATATGTGGTGTCAAAAATCACAACGTCCCTAAATAATTGATAGTCAACAAGTATCTCCGTGTCGACCTAAAACATATTAGCTATAAAGTCATTGGAATCAAATTGCATATCATGAAAAAAAATTCTTCATTTTCTTTTCTTGAAAGTAGGTCAATATCACTCCAACCTCACATTGTTGCATCTATCGCTGTCTTTTAGTGCGAAAATAAGATTTTTTGTTTTCAATTATATGCCTAACGCAATTCGTTCCTCTAACCTCTTTCACAATAAATTCATGAGTCTCCGTGAGTTTCAACCCAGTATCATATGTCATATTAATAAGATGGCGATGCACTCTAGATACTTCTCTATGAGATCTCAATAGGTATCTTATTTCGAGATGTTCAAGTTTATCGTTGTTCTCCTCTATAAATTCCTTAATGACAATTTTATTTCCCTCCCTATCATGACTACATTGGATCTTAACGGCACAATCACATCAAGTTTTTCATTTATATCGTGCACCATCCCGTTGTCTTTTGGCAATTTGACTTTTTTTTATCTAGAATAACAAAATATTCTAAAAACTTATATATTAGATTGTTTTACTCGACTCTTTCGTACTGAAAATTCTATTTTATTTCTATATGCATTCCAAAACAACCATACATCATTCATATTATCAAATATCATCTCGGTCGACAGTATGCAATCATCTATATTGAATAAATACGGTAAAAATTTAGTTACTGTTCAAATAAAAAAAATTTAAATATTATTATTTAGTTCAAACACAAAAAATATAAATAGTAATGTGAGACTGAAATTCATATAAAGCTAATTTTTTAGTGTTTTCATAGAAACTGTTGATATGGACTTACCTGGGAATTCCTTATTTAATATGGACTTGCTAGGGAGATACTGGGACAGGCTGGGATGCTTTTTTGTTAATGTTTTAGCCACCCGAAACCCAAATAAAATTTCTGAGTTGAATCGGTCAAATTGGTTTGGTAATATTTCGAACAATAGCAGTTTGATTTTAGCCTTTTCTTTGCTAAAATGAAAATGAAAATAATGTCTAACAACGAAAATAATAAAAATAAATAATCACACTTCTTCGGTAACAATAACGGAAAAAAATTGGATCAAAATGGAAAAAAAACAATTAATCCCGAAATGAAAAAAAAAACCCACAGTTGTATGAAAGCATGCTTTTAATTAATTTTTCTCTGCCTAACAATGTAATGAAGCGGTAACATTTTTAATGCTTTACAACTAAAAAAATAATGGTAATATTTTTACAAAATAATAGAGTAGGAGAAAGGGATTGAGGGGGCGTCCTTCTCCCCTGTGGAGAAGGACCGTCATTCTCTTAATCTGGGCCGTCGGATATAAAATTCGACGGTCACGTGTTTTGGATGATTATATTTAAAATCGAACGGTACACGCTATATTATCCATTCAAAACGTGTGGGCCGTCGGATTTTACATCTGACGGTTCAGATGAGGAGAAGGACGCCCCCCGGATCCAGGAGAAAGAGGCAGTGGGAGAGAGAGAGGGGAAGAGTAAGAAGCCAATCTCACGAACGATGCAACAGCTACTGTTGAGCAAGAAAAGAGAAAGCGCCTGTGCGGAAGGGAGAGAGGTAAAAGAAGACGAATTTTTTTGTCAATCATAAAAGACTTGCAGACGTGGCTCACAGAAAAAAGACGAAGATGGCAGACGATCGGGCAACAAGCTTGTCGAAGGAAGACGAAGATCGCAGCTGCCTTCTCTCTCTATGGAGAAAGATGAATAACGCTCACCCTTCTCTCTCTCCTTCCCTACGGCTGGGGTTAATTTTGTGAGACTTGGGCCCCTCCTTCCGTGTGTCGCAACCGTTGGATTTATTTATAATCCAACGGTTGTGAGTGTACGTTGTTAAATAAAAAAAATTACTATATGTGTGCAATTAGGCTGCATGCGCACAACTCAATTTTTAAAATAATAAAAAAGAAAAGTTTTGCTGGAGAATCCAACGGCCACGGTGCCGTGTCACTGGCCCTGTGTGGCGCAGGGCCCTTCCTCCCCTATAAGCACAGCGCCTAAAGCTGGAACAACTTTTACTTTAATTATTTATAATTAAATAAAAGATACGAAAGTGGCGGATTGGACCGAATAATAAAAAGTTTAAGCTTATATATTGTATTAATTATATATAATATTAGATTAATATAATAATGTATAAATAAATAAATATTATAATATTTTCGATGGTGCGGGTACGCTTTGAAGAATCTGGGTAAAAGCAAGCGCACTCTCTTCTGCCGCTCTTTACCCTCCCGCCTCCACCCTCCGGCGGGAAAGAGACCTTGCGGTTTGGCGATGGCTGGGAGCGCAACAAGAAGCAAAGTTTTCTCAGTGTTCGCGCTTGTCTTAGCTGGTTTGGCTGGAATACTAGCAGAAGATGCTACTATTCAAGATGGTATGTATTTCTTATTTCGCTCTTTGATGCCTTTTCCACGGCCTCAATTCCTTCTTGGCTTTCAAATTACACGTTTCGATCCGAATACTGCCTCGTCTATCTCTATGATCTCACCAGTGAAGTGTCAGTTTCTTTGATGGAATTTAAAATTGTGCACATTGACGCGTTTGTTGTTGGACTTGGATCACAATGGCGTCCTTGCAATATAAGTAGTTGTGGAACTTGAAATAATGTCTCTGGTGGAGTTAATTTGTCAAATATCGTTGAAAAATTTATATGCATTTCAGTTATTCTATTATCATCGAGAGGTCACAGGGTGGAGGTAATACTAGTATGGTTGGGAGTGGGGCGAACAATTTTTTTTTTCTTTTTTTTTTGTGGATTAAGAATCTTCTGTTAGTAGTTTAATAGAAAAATCTGACCTAAGACAACTTTTTACCTGATTCTTTGGAACGTGTTTGAATAATGCTAAAAATGGAAGGATTTGAGTGCTGACGCGTGAGTAAAATGAGGGTATGTACCGGAATAGAGACGACCCTGCTCCATTACATCGCGAACAAATCAGTGAAGGGCCCTCGCCTGAGAAAATCTCTCCGAGGAAATCTCTTTGATATCCAAGTCTATACTGACTTAAGCAGGTAAAAGAGAGACAGAGTTACTGCTTATTTGAATCGGAAGGCAAGATTGCTATTTTAGACGTAGATGAAGTGGTGATGTTGTCTTTGATTGCAATTGGGAAATGAGCTGGCAAAATGACAAACCCTTTTGGCTAAATATGCTTTTAAATATAGGCATATGATTCTAGGGTTGTGACAAAAATCGCCTCAGCTTATGGTAATAGTCACATAATAGAAGGGTTCAATATGCTTATGATAGTAGTGGTAGACCATTTAAGAAATATGTTTATGATAGTAGTGGTAGACCATATAAGAAGGGTTCAATATGCTTAAGATAGTAGTGGTAGACCATTTAAGAAGTGTTAAATATGCTTATGATAGTAGTGTT
>JAOVVI020005537.1:1423-15942 GCA_028571085.2 Nepenthes alata
ACTTAATTAATACCAAATAAATTTTTTCTTATGACCTTATAGAGAACTTATCGCTTCTCCGGTAACTATTAACTCTTACCCTTTGGAAACTTTTCATCTGAGGAGAATTTGGCATCGGCCGCCACAAACTTAAATGACACTAGAACCAAGCAAATTTACAAGGGAATAAGTGAAGTCCTTACACTAGAACCAAGCGAATTTTCAGATGACTTGTTCAGTGGGAGTAGATTTACAAGAAAATGAATCAAAATCCAACAATTTTTTTATCACAATCTTATGGAGGACCTATCACTTTTTTTATAATTGTTATCCCTTACCCTTTGGCAACTTCCCATTTAAGGAAAATCAAGAGTCAACAGTCACAAACTTAAACAACACTCTCTTCTACTCCATTGAAACATTTAGAGTATTGTTACTTTCCTTCGATGTCTTCACCACTGTAGTGTTGCTCTCCATTGCACTCATCCTCAACCTCGTCCTACCACCTTGGCCAATCCTCCCATTTGTCACATTGGGGTCACCTTTGATAATGGAAACCTCCATTGAGTATTAATTTAATCGGTTTCTTTAACTTTGTCACAACCATAAAACATTTGGTGAGCTTCCATTGACCTTTGTCGAACGCCGTGAAATCTTGTTAAATTTGTCGATCGAAATCAAATTCAACTCATATTTTAAGCATATCGCATGCTCCTCAACACTTGTTTCATCTCGTTACTTGTTTTCAAACTAATGTTCCCAATGCCCATTATTCTGAACAAGCTATCATTATTCATCTTCAATAATCCAAAATCTATGAGCGTATAGGAGGAAGAGGGACTTCCTTGATATTGTATAATGTGAGGATCCATGATCTATCACCGAGCTCATCTCTTGCCCTATGAAATTCTGTGTCTTTCCAGTATCAATGATTAGAACATCTTCGTAGGTAACGATAGTGGCCCAATCATTGTCATCATGATCTAATCTCTCTTATCACTCGCACCACCCTTTTTCTCCTACTTATACTTAAAGCAATCCTACTTAACGTGACCCTTATTATTACAATGAAAGCACTTTATATCCTTAAGTTTGGATCGACTATTGCTCAACTTTGACTTACTGTATCTCTTTGCGATCCGTTGTGCTTTTGACCATTAGTGGACATCAAGGCACTTAATTCTTCCTAAACCTCATCGCTTTTCTTTCACATGGACTCATTTATAAGATTAATGATCTTATCAAGGTTGATGTGTCCTTTTTAAATAGTAGTATCATGATAATATAATTATATGAGGCCGACAACAAAGCCAACAATACCAACACCTTATCTTTATCATTATCTTCTCATCAATCATTGATATTTGTATTAAAATTCAATTGAATTCATTCAACTACTTTTTAATACTTCTCCCTTTTGATAACCAGAGACCATAAAATTACTTTTTTACATGTAAACTCGTCGTCAAGGACTTGAACTTATTATGGTCATCAAGTTTCATCTAAACTTCTGCTAGATTCGACAAACTTGTGACTTTTTAAAAAAATATTATTCGTAAGATATAACTTTATTATGCAATTAGCTAAATACCTCGTAAGGTATTATTTTATTATAGCCACTTATCATCCTTTCTCATTACTTTAACCGTTTTTTTCTCAAATCAAAATACTTATTATTCTTTCTTGTAAAAAATAAAATTATTTTACCTATTAAATTACTCAATATGAAATGATAAACTTTTTACAATATCAATGCCATTAAAGTGTAGATTTTACACACCAAAAAAATTATGCTCCGATAGCATTTCTTCAAGTTCCTTGAGAATAAAACCACACACACAACCAGTGTAATAAAAATGAACCTTGAATCTCTCGTCATTCATCGGCTGCTAAATATCATAAGAGTGCAATGAATAAGATAAATAACAAAATACACATAAATTACACAACAATATATAACGCGAAATATTTTTCAACCAGGACAAAAATTACGAAACAAATTTTAAAAAAATTTATTATAAAAAATATAATTTCATCTGAAATTTCTTAACATTTTGTGCGAATAATTGGTTAAATATAATCTCAACACACCCAACAAACCATTGAAAAATAGAACACTTAGAAAACAAGTAACCAAATAATAGTACATTCTAAAAGCAACCATCAATCAGTACTAATTGAAGTAATATAATAAAAACCTCTCAATTAAAGCAATGTATCTGAATTTTTAAAAAAAACTCAAATCAAATCTCAATTGAATGTTAAGTTTATTTCTCCTTTCTTTCGTTTTTCTCTTTATGTGATAACTTTTGTGTAGAAATGATGTCGAATGTTACGTCAAAACTTACGAATAATCTTATATTTAGTATCGATATAAGTGCACCCTTCCAACTTGTATCAAGCGTAAATAGAAGTACATGCCACACCCGAACGACAATTGGGCATACATGAGTAGCACCCATTCTTTGCATTGGCACATGAGCAACCCTAACCAAACGGTGGAATAATAATTCCATCAAGAATAAGGAGGGAATAGAATTTCTATTCCCTCCAACCAAACATGCACTTAGAGACGCATTGATTGTCCTTTTCCTATGCATAAATGCCTGCTTATGTGTCTATCAGACTCTATCTCTTGCACCACGTTGATCATTTGTTCATGTAAATTTCCACACTAGAATCGAGTAAATCCCTAGATGATCTATTTATTGGGAGTAAAACTCACAAAAAAATAATCCAACAATGAACTCACAAACAAACTCAGAGAAAAAACAAGGGAGAGAAACCCACCTTTGTCCTTCGAGTAGTATAAATCCAAGTATATCATTTATCATTAATCTATATTATTATAACACCAATATTACATATAATTTTAATCTCATATATGTTTACATATAAGGCAACATATTTATGACACAATGGTATGGCCAGCCACATACACAACTGACACTCAGAAATACCATTACAAATAAATTAGGCCTGAAATTATTGAAGCGTGGCAGATAATCAAATTCAGCCACAATATAAATAATGCTCTTTAATCTTTTATTTCCAAAAAATTGATCTGTGCAAGTATACCACTGTACAATATTCTTCATGTAAAAGCTTAGATGCTCACCTCCCTCAGCATCAGCAGCGGAGACGCTATTTATTTGAATTCTCTTTAAATATCGAACAGCCTCTGGACATGCCCTCAATAACAATCTTGTAATGAGTATTTACCGGTTTATCGTATGGTATATTCAATGGTTCTGGGTATCAAATAGTAAAACGGGTTTTGATGGCAAAGGATATGGCTTGCTAAAATGGTTAAACTCATAAAAATGGGTTTCCATGGATTGCTGAAGCGGTTTCAATGGTGCGGGGTCTTGACAAGCAAAACGGGTTTTGATGGCAGAGGATATGGATTGCTAAAACTGTTTGAGTAATAAAACGGGTTTCAATGGCAACAGGCATGGATTGCTAAAACGGGTTCAATGGTTCTGGGTTATGGACTAGTAAAACAGGTTTCAATGGCAAAAGATATATATTGCTAAAACGGTTCAGACTAGTAAAATGGCCTTCAATGGCAACGGGCATGCTAAAACGGGTTCCATTGTCCGGGGTTATGGACTAGTAAAATGGATTCCAAGAAAAGGGCATTCAATGATTGCTAAAACAGGTTTAATGGTGCTGGATGGGTATAGACTAGTAAGATGGGTATCGATGGGAAAGACTGTGGATTGCTAAAACAGCTCAAACTAGTAAAATGGGCTTCAATGGCAAAGGGCATGGATTGCTAAAATGATTTCAATGGTTACGGACTAGTAAACGGATATGGATTGCGAAAGGATATGATTGCTAAAATGGGTTCAATGGTGCTGGACATGGGTCAGGACGATGGGTTTCATGGGTGTAGGATATGGGTTGACCCAACATTTATCGCTCGTGATAGCTTCTTGCCATCGTTTTTGGAGAATCTTGTACTCATTGTAAGACTGTCTCCTTACCTGAGAAAAAAAAGGAAGAAGAATAAGCAAAAAAACATTTTCTACTCGTCAGAATGTTTGCTCCGACATAATCATCAGTATAGCAGAAGTGACAGCAAGTTCAGAATAAAAAAAAAAGGGGGACAAAATGCTCTATGTTCAGGGAGTGCTTAGAAACCCAAGTAATGTAAACTTCAGGAGCTTAGAAGCACAAACCATACCATATTTAACCAAAGTTTTAAGCATGCTTCATGTAATCGAATTATGTCACGGCATAGTATAATTGAATCACAATAATTCTATGCAAAAAATTTAAACTTTGACCCAAAGTGGTCCGGCCCATTTCTAAACCGCGCACAAAGCAGAAGCTTTATGAACCGGACTGTCTCTTTGCCCCTTCTAAGGTAGTCAAATTATGTCACTGTTTGTTACACTTTATTCAACGTAATTCTATGCAAAGATGTACGGTGACTACTGATATTCTGTTCAAGTTTCAATCCTTGTACAGGAGTATATACAGAATAGAAGTGAATTATCAGAGATATAAATAAATAGATATATCGCCTACTCCAGACAAAATTACAGAGAGCATTTGTGAATTTGCAACAGCAAAAATATTTGATTTTTGGACACTTACTTCAACCCTCTTATCAATTACACGAGACACAGATGACACCTGCAATTGGAAGATAGTAAAATGGTTAAGATTGTATTTAAAAATATGGGTGATCCAAATTAACAGTCCTAACTCCAAAAGGTGAAGCCAGCAATCTCTATCACATCAAGGTATGAATCAGAAAAGAAGCTATTTTAGATTACAAGAGCACATATACCACATTTAGATACTGAAATTTTCCTCTCCCGGTGAAAAGAGATCCTTAGGGTGATAGGTCAACCATTTGGGAGTATGGATGAAAAAATCAGTATCGGTATCAACTGTATCAGGTAATATATATCGGTATCAGATGCATCAAAAGCAAGTTTTTTTTCTGAATCAAAACCCAATTGACAAATATTGGCCAATATATTAAAAATATTAAGTGTATCGATCAATATATTACTAAAATGGTGACAAATTGAGATTTTCTTGCAGTTCAAAAAATCCTAGTGTTGGTATCAACCGAATTGAATGATATATAATGGAATTAGATGTATTAGAGGCAATGTTTTTGAATAGAAATCCAATGGGCAAAGATCGAATGATATATTCAAAAAAATATTAAGTGTATTGACCGATATGTAGCCACTATGACAACACGTTGCAATTTTGTTGTAGTTTGGAAAATGTCAATATTGGGGCAGTCCACACCGATTATATTGATCCATATTTCATTCAATGTTTGGAAATATAACATTTAATTAAAGCCAACTGACTAACTGGCTGTGAAGATGATATAATTGCATGACAATGACATCCAACTGTAAGAACTAAGAAAATAGTAAGAAATAAGAAGCTAGGAGTGAAGAACTTGCTTCATTTCTGGCCTTCTTGTCTTTAGGTTCTCCGAGTGTAGGCAGACCATAATGAATGACATACTCAGCATCAACAACCCCAATACTTTTGGTACGATCACCCTAAAAAAAGCATGCAAAAGATGAGGGGTAAAACTTTTATGATTGAAACCTGAAAATAAGGGGAAAAAAGAAATGCAGAAAGGGTAATCGGAGTTTGCCTGTGCGCAGTAACCAAGCAGCATGTCCAGGCCCCAAGCATGAATCAAGTCATTCTGCACAAGAATCCAAAGAGCAAATGTAAGTCGGGCAAATAAACAGGGACTCTCTTAGGTCCTAGTCTTTTAGGAATCACTTTTGAAGCCCAAAAGATAAAAATCTCATAATAATACTAGAAAACATTCCACCTAAATAAGCCCGATCAAGATCAAGTTTGAGCCCGATGCAAGTCAGGTTAAAGTAAAAATTCATGACCGCTAAGTTGGGTCGGGCAGGGTTGGACACCCTATCACATGAGTCAAAAACCATAAGCGTACCTATTCACAATCCAAATTGAGCTAGTTCGAACAGGTCCATAAATATTTTTTATTTTAAAGTATTTTTATTTGAAAATTCATATTTACATGAAAATTACCTAAAAATATGAAATATTTTAAAAATTACAATATTTAGTTTAAAATATTACATAAGTACATATTTAATGAAGAATCTTTATATAAAAAAGTTATATAATATAAGACCTTGATCTATTGAAATGATTTTTAAAACTTGGGATTTATTTGAAATAAAAAATAGGTTTGCAAAAAAATCATAATCCAATTCAAGCCATACCGGTCAGTTTCACCGATAACTGTCTAGTCCAAAAAATTAATCGGCCTAATTATTTACCGTGCCCGTTCATAATACTAATATACCTTAATTAAACCATATAAGTCTCGGGTAAGTCAAACTAGGCTGATCAAATGGCCTAGTTTAGATTAGGTCAACTCCTAAAGTTCTAGACATAAATCAAAGAGAAATTCCTCATTTACTTGGATGTAGAAAAATTAGTGCTGGGGGAATTTCCCTGATATTCTGAATCAAGAGGGCATAATTATACCACTGAGAATACCCACCTGGATCATGTACCATACACACCGCCATGCAGCTTTTGAGAACACCGGAGCCATCACTTCTATCCATCTGAGATACATAAATGGCATCTAAGTACTACAATCTGCCTTTGTGGAGAGTCCTGTTAGGGGTTTCTCATTTTTTATCCTCCTACAGAAGGTCAACAATAATGATTTATTCTAACAACTCGGATGGCTGGGATCATGATAGCACGTCAATATATACTCAGGTCATCTTATAATCCTAGCCATCTGATGAAATCCTTATTGTTGAAATATGTGAGGACTTTAACAGGTCACTTACAGAGATGCTCTTGTTTGAATAAACGTGTCAACTTTTATCTCTCTCTCTCAAGATGCAAAAATGTAAGTTAATGGCAGTAGATAAGAGTGAGAACTATTACCCGGTGCAGGGAGGGGCAGTACTGTCAGCTTCACACTCGCCATGCTTGTACGTCCTCCTGCAGGGAAAAAGCAATTACCAATGGTACGGCAAAGTAAATACCTAGAAATTCATTTCAGCTAAATTCTTGCTTCCAGGGACAGGAGTTTATTATCTATACCTATGTTGTAAAACTTTGTCAGAAAAAAAAAAAAAAACTGGTTAATGATTCTGCAAGAACATTGACACCATTTTTGCAACATAGAAAATCTCTGTTTATTGAATGGTTGAATGTCCTAGTTAGGCCAACACCAGACAGATGATCATGGATGTCTCGATATCATAATTTCTTTGAACAGGGAAGCGATATTTTTCCATGGAGAGGAGGACTGGAGAAGGGAAGAGAGACCAACTCAATCTATGTAGATGACTGGTGGCAATTAATAAGGTTGTGCCAACGGAAATTTATAAGGTTAAACAGATAGTGTAACATTGTCCACAGCATTTTATAATAAATAACAAGCTATGTGTTATTGGAATTTGCAGAAGCTACACCAGATATTACTGTCTGAGAATTAATTCATAAACTAAAGTACATGTGAATGGATTGGTGACAAAATAAGGCTCAGGACAGAGATGAGGACTTTTGGGGCAATTTTGCTGTGTACGAGTGGCTTTTCTGTGACAAGTTATCATTCCAAATCCATAAAAGACCGGAGTCAGACTCCCTTCCATTTGAGCTATATTTTTTCTAAATCAGTTGTTGATGAAGCCGGTTGTTTGCTATTGAATTTAGGTGTTTAGATAGCATCATGGGATGAAAATTCAGCCGTCATATAGGTATCAGCCCCCGATATCGATATTTCCTAATACAGTGACAAAATTACAATATGTTATTATTTTTGAGTCCATTGAAATTTTCCAATTTATTTTGTTATTCCTCTCAAACAAAAATGTGAAAAAGATACCAATATATATTATCTAATACAGAAATAACCGATATTGAAACCCAATTTTCATCCATGGATAGCATTCTATGGCCCAATATAGAGAAGCATGCATGAGATGTCCGCTTTTAGTTACAAGTATGCATGAGATGCAGCCCCATTGGTTCCAATCTAAGCTGTATATTACATGAAGATTTGCACAAAATCAAGCATGTTGAACTTGAGTGACTTATTTTAACCCTCCAAAATAATTGTTGAAAATGGTCAAATTTAACCTGTGAACATTTCCTCTCCTGCCCCGGGAAGTGATCTGGTGATGAATCTCTGATTTATTGGCATCAAGTGCCGGCTGTGATATCTCAAGCCCTTCATCCTTAATGATAGACAAATACCTATAAGAAAAAAGTATTAACACTCGTTCATCATTCCATGCGGTTTTCATATGTGCTTTTGCAAACAGCTTTACTACAAATTCTTCATTTCAATAAAATGAGAGCTTGAATTTTCGAATGTACTCTAGTATAAATTACTTCCCATCCATAGGACAAAGGTATTTGCATTCATCAGGAAGATAGAAAATGCAAGGACAAAGGGTGATTAATTGAATATATGATAAGACTGGAAATACTTCAACAAGATGTGCTCTAGTTGTGGAACAGGAACAGGGTCATGAGATATTCTTATAAGGATAGTCCAGTGCACAAGACTCTCACATTATAGGTTATGAAAAAGGTCAGATATATGCAACTTTACCCATGTATTATTGTAAAGAGGCTACTTCCATGGTATCGTGAGATGTCCCTAAAATAGAATAGAAAATCAATCAGCATGAATACACTCAATGGCATATTGATCTGGAGTTAGAAAACTCACGTATCAATCGCTCTTTCCCTCTTCCCCTCATTTCCTCAAATAAAAGACATTTCACACACTAATCATGAGAAAAATAACATCGATCCATTGGTAATTTTCAATAACAGCTTTGCCAATCACATAAAAACTAGACATGGAGTGGAGTCATTGGGCATTGCATGAGTTAGCCTAGCAAATGGTACCAAAACCATAAGCTAACTCCATAATTATAGAATGCACATGCTTTCCTTTTTCCTTTTTTGCCCCAAATAAGAGCAACACTTTGCAGATGCAATTTTCTAATACCAACCAATTAGAGATAGTATTTATTTAAGTTTGTGCAACTAGATGAGTAGTCCAATGCATAAAACTAAAGATATAAGCAGGGTCTGGGTAGGATTTGCTTATTTTGGGTGTATTATACAAAATTTTTACTTTAAATTATGTAAGAGGTTGTTTCATAATTCAAACTCATGACCACCAAATTTAAAAATGACAGCTCTATGATGTGCCAAGGCTCCCCTTATATATCATTTGTGCAGCTGTGCCCCAAATCTGAAAAAACTTCCATGATAGAAAAGGTGGGACCAGATATTACGCACCGTTCAGGATGAAAATGTTCAACTCCAAGATCTTCATCCCAGAGAAAAATATAATCATATTCAGCAACAATATCCGGATGTAGAAACCGTTTGGCAAACCACCTACACATAATTATCACCATCATCAAGGTGGTACGTCTAAGCGGATGTGACTAGCAATGAAATCATCAGAAAACCACTAAAGAAATAAATGAAGCATGGAAGTGTAAGATCAAGAATATTCAACTAAAAATATGCAGCTACAATTTTCTATAGAGCTCAAAAGGATAAGGCAAACAACCATTTAGTTTGATTGACTGCAGATACGTGTATAACTTCATCACTCCATCCAAATTTCTTCCATTCATCCACCACGCCATCGTAATGAAAAAACATCACCGCAAAAGCACAATCTAGAAACTACAATTTGAAATAGAGAAAAGAAATCAACATCGAAATGAGAACAAGAAAATTGGCCAGCATGTGGGCATGTTCAAGGTTATTACCTTTTCAACCATTTCATTCACAAGGTGCTTTTGCTTTATCCCAACAGCAAGGGCCAGTAAGCTCACTGAAGATTTCTCGCGCTTCTGTTCAAAAAATTTCCAATTCAATAACTATCTTCAACCAAAATGTGATAATAATTGAATGGTTTATTAGATTATACATATCGGTATCAGTTCCTAGATACCGATATTATCCTAATACCAAAACACAATCACGTTATGTCGTGATATATTATCCAATAATACAATATATCAGCAGATATTTCCCCTCGTTCATTTTGTTCTATTTCATAAAAATAGCTTGTGTCCGACACGGTCAACACTGATACTTCTATCCAAGGCAACAACATAGATGAACCAAATACATGATAAGAAACTGATAGTCTTCTAAAGTTGTATTCGTCCGTATGGAAGTTTGCATTCTGCGGAGTATCGATACAGCATATATATCATTCTCTAGGTGGAGTTTGCAATACTTTGCATTCTTCTTCTCCTTTTTAGCCTAGTGAGTAGAATGTTCATGATCAATGGTTGAACTACTACGTGTCCGTGGCATTTTATTTACCTTGGGATATCCCCATAATGGCCGCATTTCCAAGTTAGAAGTCTTCACAATAATACCCTTGGGCAAACCCTCGCTTCCAGGAGCTCTGCACTGATTCTATAACATGTAAACAAGTATAAGCAACAACCATAACCAATCCATAACTAAATATCAATGAAGGAAGACAAACCTCACATCTATTGGTTCTTGACTTGATCAAACTATCATCTGTTACCAATCTCGGCGTGTTCTGCACCAACAGGAACCGATAGTTATATGCATGTCCCAAATTTGTAGCACCACTAATATATCAATTTGAAGTTTGAGTTAATAATATAAAACACTTGATAGTCAAGAAGATGGTTACATTAAGATAAGTAAAACTAATTTGTAAAAGTTAAATTAAGTTCCTTACCTCTTTAAACATTGGTACTGTAAACACAATCCCTATTAAGTAAAGTAGACAGAGTAAGCAGGCTGCTTTAAAAACATTGAAAAAACATGATCTCCTGACTTTTGTATCTGACAAAACTGATACCTGAGAGTACATCACAATGGACAACATCCATTAAGAACAATAATAGTGACCAACAAAAGAAACAACTAGGCATAGAATTAACGCATCGGCAAGCAATTATTATTCTTTACAGGATTTTCAGCATATACAACCCCAGACACCTTGGAAGCTACTAGAATCCTCTCATACTCTTGACTGTGATGTTTTATCTTGTCAAATTGGACAGCTAAAATTCTAATTACAGTTATCCGAATTGTTGTGATAAAATCTTCACTGTTTGGAGAATGAAAAATGAAAAAAGGGTGAATTCTAACATCTCTCCACCACCCCCACCACAAAAAAAAAAAAAAAGCAAAAAGAAAAAAAATGTTGATCTTACAATTTGCTATAAAACATGCAGTGCACAAATGGTCAAAGTCAAATGAATCATCCCTCAATAATTATGGACAGGATTTTTACTTCTGTAAAGCTCCTGGAGAATTTAGTTTTTTTCTTTTTGGTTTCATAGGGGAAGAAATTTGCAGGTTCTTTAGTCCTATGTCACATTAGCAAGCAAGCGAATGATTATAACTGGTCTCTAGACAGTCGAGATTAATGCCTGTGCTCTCTGTTTCATTCCCTCTTCCATCTTTCCTATTGTCTGAATTTCAATTATTACTCTCCCTTCTTTGGCCTCACTCACGACTGCTTTGAGCTTCTCTAATTAAAAGTAAACTTGTAACTTTATCTTCCTTTTGAATAAAGAGAATGGAAAAAATGCCTATGCAGCTAGGCATTTTTCAAGTCTACTTTAGTCACCTTTCTTCCTCAATTTTCCACCCTTTTCCTCAAACCAACCAAAGGACCCAAGCCCCGTCATAGTGATTATTGCTAATCATCCCCCCCAAAGTAAAAATAAATAAATAAATCTCCTTCCCCCACCAAAGAAAAAAAGAGCCGATAATCCAGCAGATAAAGAAATACTCAGTAGGAAAAAGGAAGAACACACATCTGATACGCTCTGCAATAATCTGTGAGGCAAACCAAAATAAATGACTACAAAATTGAAGCAAACTAAGTCAATATTCTCCATACTCATATGGGCAAGAACAGTTCAACAGCCTATTGCAAAAGAAAATATTAAAACAAATCCGAAAATTCAATCCCTATATCTTGGGAGGGGGGAAAAGGATCCATTAATTCAATCATCAAAAAGGGCAAAATAAAGAGGACCTAGAATTCAAAAAACGCTTACGTGTCTTTGTAACATCATCCTCCATAAAAGTCTAAACCGCCAACATATGTATTCTGAAGAATCCTTCAATTGAAAACAACAGCATAAACATGTTATTAGCCATTTGGAAGAAAAACTCAGAAATTGGTGTTGAGCATTGGTTTTCTAAGCTTATAAGTATACCTCCTTATGAAAGAGAAACAGATATATCAAAATAGGTTTTCTTTCTTTTCTTTTTTTCTTCTGGCTTCTGAAAGCTACGACTCTTCTTGTTAATACAAATAGATGCAAATATAGAATCAGAGAAAAACAGAGACAATGAGGGCTAACTTACAGTTGTTGTGGACGAAGGGGGGAAGGAAGAAGCCGAAAGGCTCGGCAATTGTTGGGAAAGAGAGAGAAAATTAAGAAAATCCTGATTCCAGACCAAGATTTTCTGTCATTCACTTATTTTAGCGGGTAATTTATCACTTCATGCTGGCAAACTTAATATTTTTCACATGTAAAAAAACTGAAAGATGGTAAACTTTTTCAGTTTCAAAATGAAGAAGAAGTTCCAAATTCTTAATATTTTATAGGAAAAGTACATTATCTTTGCAACTATTAATGCCCACCACTTTCCGCCGCTGTTGTTCCTTGACTGAAAATAGAAGTTATAACGAAAAGGCTATTTTGGTTTATTTTCTGGAAAAAAAAAACTATTATAACCCATTTCACTTTTTATATTTATATTTTTAAAATACTTAGATATTTAAATTATTAAATAAATTAAAAAACTATTTAATCTTTTAAAATCTTAAACTGAGACGAATCCGATTCTTATTATTTCAAACTTGGTTCCTGTATAATACAATTAATAAACAGAATGCTAGATGATTGCGAAAATTACTCCCAAATATGTTCTCTCATGTTCAAGTTGAAATTTTTTTTCGATTGAATAAAAAAATATAAAAAAATAATTGCCAGATAATTAGATTCTGACGAGTGCACTCGGTTGGAAAATGACTTGAAAATGGAAGGCCGAGCTCCGATGAGTGCGTTTGGCAGGGGAGCAACTTAGAGAGATGGAGGATTAAGTTCTGCTAGGTACGTCTAACCATGAAATGGGTTAGAAATGGATAGGTGACCTTTGATGAGTGCACCTGATTAGGAGGCGACTTGAAAATAGAGGGCTAAGTTCTTGTAGGCACACTCGATCGATGGGCAATTTTGCACTCATCAAAAAGTGGTTAGTTAATAAAAGCTCTCATAAGCAAGTGGTTAGTCAAAGGAGGAAAAGATTCCTAGACACTAATGATGAGGAGGGGGACACTCATCAATGCCCACTCTAGACATAGACGGGGTATTTACCCCACATTTTACGAGCGTGGGAATTTAAAATCGGCAGAAAGCCTTCATAACCATCAATTGAAGCGGGAGAACGGGTCCTCTCTTCAAATGCTAGGGGTGAGCAAAAGCCTGCTTTCATTATTTCCTTCCTCGGCTTCTCCTCCATTCTTATTGCTCCTCTTTTCCTTTTTTTTTCTTTCTTTATCGCTCCTCCTTTTTAAAAGGAATAAAATAGGTATTTGTAAAAAAATGGTAGCAGTTAGCTACCGATAGGACCTTGTTGGCTCCATGATTCTCTCGCATCGTGTGGGTGCCTTTTTTTGCTTTTCTAACAAGTTGCGTCTTTTTAGATGGTCAGAGAGGATGGCAGTTGGCGCCCGCAACATGGTAGATTATCATACTGAACCGAATCTATCAGGTGAACACCACTGGACCGCGTTAATAGATTAACCGAACAGTCGACATTTATGATTCAAACTCTGCCGATTGAATCTTGGGTCGCATGAAACTTTTGTTGAATTTTCGCTGCTACCGAGTTGATCTTCACTATGGGCCTTCCTAGACTAGCCCACCGGTTATCTAATTTACCAATTTTATTTTTTATTTAATATTAGTTTATTTGTACATAAAAATAATAAACTTTTATTAAAAACTATAAAAATTTACCTATATTTTTCATTTTTATATTTATAGACTTTTTAATACCTGCGTAAACTTTTTCATACAATTTAAAATATGATGAATTTGACATCATTTTCTACACATGTTAAATGTGATACTATAATAGAAATTGAGATATAATTTTTTAATAAATATTAGAAATAAATTAATAATATAATGTATTTTCCCTCCTTTCTTTTAATTAAAGGTGAAATTTAGAGGCTTTTTTTTCACATGATTTGGGAATTTTTTCTTAATAGAATACAATTAAAAGTATAATTTGATGGGTCCAATAACCATGGGCCGATGGGACAGGACTGCAGCAAGCCCACAATTAAATATATTTCTTTCAAATTAAAAGTCTCACAATCCTTTTGAGAAACAATACATCTATAAATCCCACTATAAAAGCAAACATTCTCAAGTATTGAGGGACAAGTTGGAGAAGCTCGAAAAAGTTTCATAAGGCTCGGAGAA
>JAOVVI020005538.1:0-16396 GCA_028571085.2 Nepenthes alata
TTTTCCCGCCAATGTGCGACCCGCAGATCCCGAGGTGGACTTCGCCTAAGGCGTAGTCAGCCTCTTCAGGAGTTAGGTAGCGGAGGTATGGGGTTAAGTAGCCACAGTGATATAGCCGTCCGTCAACTATAGCATACCAACCGGCTGTCTTTCTGACCCGTTTGGCTTTCTCCACATCATTTGGCAATGATCCGTCCGTCAGATAGCTTAAGAAAGGCGTCATCCAGTTTTCCGTTTCGAAAATCTGCATTGCCTCTTGCTTCACATTGCTGTGAGCATTTAGGATCTCCCGCATGTCCCTCGAAACTGTTATGGGTTTTCGGTTGCAGCGGCTTTGGCCAGCTGGTTCGCATTTCAATTTTCAGTTCGGGGAACGTGAACAAAGGTCAGTTTGTCGAAACCCTGTACGACCTCGCTTGCCTTTGTTAAGTATATGGTCAAGAGAGGATTGTTTGTTTCGAAACCTCCGTTAACCTGGTTAACGATTAGCTCGGAGTCGCTGTAAACTGTCAGTCTCTTGGCGGAGCACTCCTTGGCTAGTCGTAAGCCTGCTAGCAGGGCTTTGTACTCGGTAACGTTATTGGTTGCCGGGAAGTTGAGTCTGAGTGAGTATTTTACCTCAAACCCGTCGGGAGTTGTAAGGACCACTCTAACGCCACTGCCCGTGTCAGTAGATGATCCATCTACGTGAGGACCACTATCCAGTGGGCCTGAAAGTAGAGCCTTAGCTTTCACGCGGAGAATATTAGCCATAAGGCCAATTTTTCTACGCGAGTATCGGGTTTTTGGGCTGGTCAACGTTTTACTTACGTAGACCGGCCGTTGAGCGTCTGAATCCTGACGCATGAATACAGAACTGAGGAACACCTCCGACACCGCCAAGTAAAGATATAATTCTTCTTCGCCCTTGGGTGACACCAATAACGGCGGGCTTGCCCGATGCTATTTCAATACATCGAAAGCAGTTTGGTAGTCCGCTGTCTATTGGAACCTGTTGGATTTTGGTCCTCTAAGGGCCTTGAAGAAGGGCTGGTATTTGTCACCGGACTTTGTAAGGAAATAGGATAGTGCTGCCAGCCGTCCAGTCAGTTGCTGGACGTCATTTACGTTTCGTGGCGGTGCCATGTTGGCGAGCGCCTTGATCTTCTTTGGATTTGCCTCGATCCCCCGCTGGAAGACAATAAAATCGAGGAATTTGCCGAAGGCCATTCCGAAGACACACTTAGCTGGATTCAGCTTCATGTGATGCTTACGGAGCACCTCGAACGACTCTTCCAGGTTGCGGACGTGGTCGCCGGTGACATTGCTCTTAACGAGCATGTCGTCGACGTAGACCTCCATGTTGCGACCAATTTGTTTCTCGAGCATTCTGTTGACCAGCCGTTGCTAGGTTGCTCCAACGTTTTTAAGTTCGAAAGGTATTACGTTGTAGCAGTAGGTGCCCTGATCGGTTATGAACGAAGTATGCTTCTCGTCCCCCAAACTCATCCGGATCTGGTTGTAACCCGAATAGGCGTCCATGAAGCTGAGTAGCTCATGTCCGGCCGTTGAGTCAACCAGTAGGTCGATCCTGGGCAAGGAAAAACTATCCTTTGGGCAGGCCTTGTTAACGTCGGTAAAATCGAAGCACATCCGTCATTTTTTTGTTGCTTTCTTTTCTAAAATGACATTAGAGAGCCAGCCTGGATATTGGACTTCTCTAATAAAGTCTACGTCCAACAGCTTCTTCACCTCATCTCGGATGGCGATCGGCTTTTAAACGGAGTGGTTCCTCCACTTTTGCTTGACGGGTTTTCGGCCAAAGTCAAGCCCCAACTTATAAACCATCATTTCTGTTGGGATTTTAGGCATGTCTACTAGAGTCCAAGCAAATAAGTCAGCGTTCCTTCGTAGGAACGTAATCAACTCATCGCGCAGTAGTCCGGTGAGTGAGCCGCCGATCTGTACACACTTCTTCGCCTCCTCCGGGTCCAGTGGGATTAGATCGATGGCTTCACCGGACTGCGCTTGTTGAAGCGTGGTCTCGTCTCGATGATCAAGTTCCCCAATTGTTCTAGTGTTGCCACTAGGGGAAACCTGCAACATATAACAGGTTCGTCCGGTAAATTGGTCGCCTAGCACCTCTCCGACACCGTAGGGTGTTGGAAACTTCATTTTGAGGTGTGGAATTGAGGTGGCCGCCCCGAATGCTGTTAAGCATGGTCTGCCCAGTATGGCGTTATATACTGAGGGTAGGTCGACCACCAGGAATGTGAGAGTTTGACTTGCTGTTTTCGGATATGTGCCCAAGGCGACCTCCAACTGGATGGTTCCTTGAACGGGCACGAGCTCGTTGTCGAGGTCGTATAATAGGCCTTCGACAAATTTTAATTGATTCTTTTTTAAGCCTAGTTTAAAAAAAGCGTCCAAGTAAAGCAAATCTCTCGAACTTCCATTATCAACGAATACTCGCTTTAGTTGGTAGTCGGTGCTACCGTCCGAGACAAGCGTGGATACAACGAGGGGGTCAGCATGGGGGGATACTACATGAACTAAGTCATCGCCACTGAAGCTGACGGTGTTGCCCGCCATGCGCTGTTTCTTTTTCCCTGTTTGCTGTTCCTCGCTGTCGGATGGGTTTTTAGCAGGTCGGGTGGTGATCATGTTAACCACCCCTGATGCAACCCGATTTCGGGGAGGAGTCCGTTCCTGCCCCTATCGGTCAGCTGCTCTAGAGCTCTGTCCGGAGCTCCTGACGTACTTGCTGAGGTGCCCTCTGCGAACCAGCTCCTCGATCTCCCTCTGCAGAATCTTGCAGTCCTCCGTCGCATGCCCAGCAGAGCGGTGAAAGTCGCAGTACTTTGACTGGTTTTCAGAGTCCTTTTTAGTCGTTTTGGCCACTCAGGAACTTCTCCCCGTGTATCTGCATGAGGACGTTTGAGCCGGTATCCGTCAGAGGCGTGAAGCCAGTGGACGTGTAGTCTCTTCGCTCCGGTGGCCCCGACTTGTGCTGCTTCCGACGAGAGTGATCACTATCGCCGTACTTTCGTTTTTCCTCTGCAGGGAACGATCGAGGCTGATACGCCCGCTCTGGGCATTTTGCCTCGTTGGCCTCTTTCGTAGCAGCGTAGGCCTGTGTGATGGACTCCGCTTCCCGGAAGGTTTGAAGATTCTTGTGGGCCATATGCTTAAAGAAGTCCCTGTTGGTCAGCGCAGAGATGAAACTGTCCAGCTTCATTTCCTCCGTGATCCGGGAAATCCGTCTGGCCTCCGCCACAAAATGATCCAGAAATCGCCGTGGATTCTCTCCCGGTTTCTGCTTGATGTGGGAGAGATGCCACGGCATCTTTTCCTGTCGGCTCGAGGCGTACTGAGCCAGGAAGAGATCCGTGAGTTCATGGAAGCTGCTGGCAGTGCCGAAAGGGAGGTGATGGAACCAGATTCTGGCATCTCCCCTCAGTGTGAGTGGAAAGTAGCGGCACATCGCTGAGTCCTCCAGCCCTTATAGACTCAGATAGGTACGGAAGTAATCTAGGTGGTCAACCGAATCACTGCTCCCATTGTATGAGTCAAGGGATGGCATCTTAAACTTGGTGGGGAGTGGACGGCTCAGGATCTCCGCTGCGAAAGGAGATCGGTCCAAGTTGATGGCGTGCTCCTCGTCTTGGAACACGCGGTTCCAATTTTTGTCCACTCGAGGATCTGTGCTAGTGGCGTTTGCTGATCTTGTGGAGTTGAGATAAGCCCTCAACTCCGCCTTGTCCCTGGAGGGTCCAGCAGCCGGCTGGCTGCAGCCTCCAGTAGATTTGGCAGTCCTGGAGGCTTTCTGCTGGACTGCGTTGTCGTTTTCGGCCCGAGAGTATCGGGGATTTCTTCTCTCTGGGCTTTCCCGCGGAGTTGTGCTCCCGGAGCTTTTTTCAGGCCTATTCTGGCCAGGAACGCGGGAGGATGTTGGAACCGGATTGTTCCCGGTTCTCTCGAGCCTTTTGACCGGCTTCTTTTTTCTCTGGCCACTCTTTTTCGTGGCCGGTGTAGGGACGGCTGCCGGAGGAGCTGCATGCAGTCGCTGCTCGTTCTGAGAGCAGAGTATCTGGAGCAGACGCATGTTGGCCTGCATCTGCTCCATTAGCCGTTGAAAATAGGGCGGTGGAACTCTGCCCGTAGCCCCGTTGATCGTGGCACCAGCAGCTTGGTCCTGGTCGGGGTAAGTAACATCTCTAGCGGGATCGCTAGTTTGGGCTCTCGTATTCACCATTGCAGAGTCAGAAGCTGAAAGAGAGCGTTGTTTGGAGTAGTGGTTGGCTTTTGTAAGCGTTTCCCACAGACGACGCCAATGATGCGTACCTAGATCTAACTTAGAACGGATTCGGATTCGTCTGGATGGTTTGTGCCGGCTCCGTTCACTGAGTGCGAATCTTGCAAACCACTAAAGCAAACAAGAGGTTAGCGTGTCGGCAAAAAGTAGTCCCACCGAAAATACTCGGACGCTCAAATCAGTAAAACCTCTAAAGATAATGAAGGTAACTGCTGAAAAGCGAGAAGAAGTATAGGGAATGAGAGTGCTAGCTTGTCGAGAAGGTGAGCGATCGATTACTACTCACAGAGAGCGTAAGGAAATGATGTTCCGAAAGCGTGAAAGTTTCCGGGAACGACTCTTTGGGAAGCCAATTTGATCTCCAGGAAGCTGGAGATATCTGGTGAGATTTAGAAGACGCACGTCCGTAAGAGTGGAAGAGGTGATGGCCTCCGTCCAATACGCTGTGAGCGTTCGTGGATGTGAGAACTCTTGCTGTCAGAAAGCAAGAGCTTGGGAACGTAAGTGTACATGTCTGTTTGCCCGAAATTGCCTGCGAAAGCCTCTTGTGTGTTAGTAAGTCAGTGTCTGTTTTACAGAAGGTCTCAACAAGAAGCTGTATTCGCAGAAGTGTTTTTCCAGAAGAAGCTCGGGTCCGGTCCTTGAACCAGAGTTATAGGGTTTTACTTAAGGTGGGCAGGGTGGTCTCCTTCTTTGGAAGGTGTGATCACCTGCTGGCCACCGGCATGGGGGGCTAGTGATGGGTGTACCGAAAATGGGCTGGCCCAAAGTTAACGTCGGCCCAAAACGGATGGTCAACACGTTAACGACCCTGTTGGAGAACAGGCGCAAACACTGAAAGGCCCAGGAACGGTCAACGCTGGTGTTAATCGACCAGACGGCCAACGCACACACAGACAGTCAACTCAAACGTTGACCGTCTGCGTACTGTAGTTGGGGGCCCAACAGAGGTTTTTTTACAGTAATGGGCCTGGTCCATTTGAGCCCACAATCCATCAGATGGCCAGCAACGGCTCTCCCTGCATCTTCCACGATCTCAGCTGGCTCTCAAAATTGACAGTGGCAAAATCAGCGCCTTTTCCATAAGGAAGGTGCCAGATTTTCCTAATTTCCTGCCAACTGGAGCTCTCCAATGGTAACATACACGTAAGGAATGTGAGCAGTTTGAAAAGCCGCTAACCGCCGTGAAGGAAACTATTTTGCTCCATTTGGCAACGGGTATCAACCCGATAAGGCAGGTGATCACGCCTTCCAAAGAGGGAGATCACCTTGCCCACCTTAAGTAAAACCCTAGAACTCTGGTTCAAGGACCGAACCTGAGCTTCTTCTGAAAAAACACTTCTGCGAATACAGCTTCTTGTTGAGACCTTATGGAAAACAGACACTGGCTTACTAATACACGAGAGGCTTTCGCAGGCAATTTCGGGTATACATAGACGTATACTCACGTTCCCAAGCTCTTGCTTTCTGACAGCAAGAGTTCTCACATCCACGAACGCTCACAGCGTACTGGACGGAGGCCATCACCTCTTCCACTCTTACAGGCGTTCGTCTTCTAAACCTCACCAGAGATCTCTAGCTTCCTGGAGATCTAACTGGCTTCTCGAAGAGTCGTTTCCGGAGGCTTCCACGCTTTCAGAACATCGTTTCCTATAAGTTAGATCTCCCAGTTACCTCACGTCCTCGACAAACTAGCGCTCCCATTCCCCATACTTCTTGCTTTTCAGCAGTTACTTTCCTTATCTTTGGTGGTTTTACTAACTTGAGCGTCGGAGTGTTTTCGACTGGACAACTTCCTGCCGACACGTTGACCTCTTGTTAGCTTTAGTGGTGTGTAGGATTCGCACTCAGTAAACGAAGCCGGTTCAAACCATCCAGACGAATCCGAATCCGTTCGATGTCGGATCTAGGTACGCATCATTATTATTATAAGAAAATAATAATGAAGAACGAATTGAAAATGAAAGGATGAAGAACAACGACACTGATAAAGTGAGATAACGAAAGCAGAAGAACGAAGTTAGGGTTCGAATCCCATTGTTCGGTGAGAATATTACCTTCATGTTCTTCGTGTTCGACTTTTCTTGGCTTACACTGCGATGAACTTTGAGCCATATAATTTGGAAGTTGAGAATTGAAACCCTAGGACTTTGATTCGAGAGAACAGTTGAAGAAGCGAGCTCGAGGGGAAGAGTAGAACTCGAAAAGCTTTGATTACAGTACAGAGGAAGAAGAGAAGTTGAAGTCGAAGGTGAGCATAGAAATCGAAAGTTTCGATTCGAAACCCTAGCCTTCGACTCCCTTTTTACAATTTATTTATCAACTTAAATGACTTATTTATATATAAATAAATAATTTATTTATCAAATATCCATTATTAACACTTATTTATTTAAAATTATAAATAAATTTATAATATTTTAATATAAATTTATTAAATACCTATAAAATTATCTAAGCATGTCCAAAACGTGTCTAAATGTGCCCGGGGCATGTCGGGACGTGTCCGGAATGTGTCTGGAGCATTCTGAAAAAAAAAGAATTGGACACGTGTTGGACACGTGTTCGGGAAGTGTCGGTGTCCGATACGTGTTGGACACCGACACGTTAAAGCCGGGAGAGTGTCCGTGCTTCACAGGTCCCCATTTTTGCATACTGTTTGCTATGAACTTACCAAGCTTTTAGTACAATAAACTAGCACCTGTATAGAAACTACGCCATTTGAAGAAATGCTGAATGCATTTTTATGCTTCCTATATGCAATTAGAGATGTGCTGACCAAAACTGAAACTCCCGTGAATGCTGCGTTTCAGAGGCTTATTGAATCATTGCTTTTTATTCCCGAGTGTAACATACTCCTTCGCTTCCTGATCACTGGCTGCTTTATGTAAACTCTCCTTTTCATTCCCTTCTGTCTGTTTCTCGTTCTATATATGTAAATAATGCTTGTCTTGTGCATTTTGTTCAAGATGGTGATTCGACAAGTTGCTTTCATTTTCTCTTTCACAATCCTCTTATGGTACGTTTAGTTGTTGAAATGGAATAATATGGGAATAGAATAGTTATTACAGGGAATAGAATAGGATAAGAATATAGTTGGAATTGTTAATCTCATGTTTGGTTGTTAAAATAGAATAATGTGAAAATTAATATTCTTTTATTTGGTTTGTAGAATAATATGAGGAATAAGGTGGGAATAGTATAAAATAATAATGATAATAGTAATAGTAATAATAATAATAATAACAATAATAAACATAATAATAATAATTATTATTATTACAAAGTATAATAATAACACATAATAATAATAACACATAATAATAATAATAATAATAGTGGGAACAACTATTCGCACTTTTCATGTGGGAATAAATATTCTCCGGGAATATTTATTTCGAATTAAATTTGTAACCAAACGGAAGAATATCTATTCGCTGGGAATAGAAATTTTATTCCCATATTTTTCTCACATTATTCCTCCAACCAAACATGGGGTTAGAGAATCATATTTATATCCTTATTTTTCCACGATATCATCTGCCTCCCTTGCTCAGTCATCCTTCTCTTTCCGGCCAAATCTTCGTTTTGCCGCAGGATCATTCAGCCCATTATATCACTCATACGACACATCATTGCCAGGTAACCATCTTTACGACTTGAACCTGATCCTCCACACCTAGATGCTTCGTTTCTTGTCGTATCGATACCTATCATACAAAAATACCCTAATAATTAGTTCCTCGAAATCAAACCAAAACACTTTTCCTTACGACTCTTTCTCTAATACCATTCGTTGTTACAAACTCAGACAAAAGTAGGTAATCATAATAATTGACAGTAATTAAGATCCACAAAATAAATCCACAACCAGAATATATCCAAATGTGATACCCGAATTCAGGTCGGACTAGACAAAATGCTAAAATAGCATCATCAATCATAAGAAATAATGCCAACTATTACTGGATTACCCCGAACTACTTGTCCGGACATCAAAATTGGTTGTAAGTTTCTCACAATGTCTGGAAGAAAAAAATGACAATTCAAATAACACAAATCCACACTACCGACCCAACATAAATAAAAAATGTCACAATTCAAAAATCAAAATAATTCAAACTCTTCTTTCGTGACAATACAATATACTAACATCAATCTATCAATTATTCTTACATCACCAAAATACATCCAATATAAGTACAATCCAACTACCAAACTAATAATCGCGAAACATAAATAAAATATTTGTTAGCATCCTTGTCCGAGCTCCCAGTAAAATATCTATATCCCTCTAATTTGGAAGGGGTCAGAAACAATGAAATCATGAGTATGTCTATAATCAGAGCAAGGGGAGAAAATCTGTAAAACATGTACAAATTTTCCATGTAAACCAATGGACTGAGCATGACGATATAACAAATTATCGAATATTTAAATGTGGTCTCGTATGCAAAGTCCATAATTCAAATGCAAATATAAAAAAAAAATCTAAATGTATAATACCAATCCAAAGTCCAATGACACAAATCCGAATGGTAGTCAAAGCCTACAAATCTTATGATCAAATGTCTTGAGTATCAAATCAAATGCAAGTAAAAATATCAAAAATCCAACACATGCTCAAATTGGAGAACTGAATACCAAAAGACTGATTTTGAGAAAGGATTACACATACTTTCAGTAATTTTAAGCCAAATCATTACTATTTAGATCCATAGACAAACCGTCTACATATTTTTTCTATAGATGGGGTCAAATGTCACTTTCTTTTGTCACCGATATATGATTGGTACAATCCTAAAATTTGTATAAATATATTAGGATGTCTGAATATGTTAGTTCCGTTTAATTCATTACAATTGTTCTCATTAAAATATCAAACCGAAAGGACTCTATAATAAATATCCAAAACTTTTCATCTCTAACTAAAAAGTACAAAATTTCTATTTCAGGGAAGTATAAATATAATACTTTTCACCATGTGAAAAAGTACAAATATCAAAACAAATACAAAATTGAGTCTAACTCGAAGCACATGTATGGAATACCATATGCATGGCCTATTTACAAGTTTTTATTACTTTTTCTTTGCAAATATTTTTATACATAAGTATAACATTTCAAAATATTTACCCATTTTACAAAACAAGCAAATTCCTCAAATATTGGCAAAATTGAAACCAAATTTCAGCATATCTGGTAAAACTATATGTATGCGTGTATATTTAAAAGGGGATAAGTAAAAGTAACATACATGTACAATAAAACTACAAAATGTAAGTAAAACTAAAAGAAAATGAAAATAGACTAAAGATGGGGCTTAAAGATACTTGCCTTTAACTTCTAATCTGACAGATCTAGCTAAAAGATATTTCAAAATTTATCTTATTCTCTTCCTCTTTCTCCTTCCCATTTCTCTCTCTCCTTCATCTTCCTTTTCCAGGCATTTAAAGCAGTGTATAGGTCTTTATATAGGTGAATCGGTGCACGAGTACCGGTCAAGCTCATATCAGGCATCGCGGCAAACCTCAATTGCGCATGAGCGCTGCCTCAGGCGCGAGCAATCTTCCAATATCACACTTGAACGTTTTAGAGGTGCTCAATGGGCGGAATTAATCTGCCAAAGTTCCGTAGGAGCACGCATTATGTGTGTTTCGAACGCTAAACTTGCTTCATTTTCCAAATTTTTCTTCAAATTTATATTGTGTAAATATTTTCAATATATCCAAAATAAACCAATAATCTCAAATTAAAATAAGTGGGAACGGTTGTTACAATTGTTTCTTTTTAAAAGTTCAGTGTATTCACACATTTTCTGTTTCATCTTGCATTATATTGTTAAAGTATGGAAGTATGAAGCAATAATTTCAGGGTTTTAGCGTATATTTTAGTTTGGGGTTTCATGTCTCAATCTGGGTTATGCTGAATTTTGCAAGTGAAATGGGCCAAATCATTAGCCTGATTCTGAAGTAACCCTTTTTGACTTATTCCAAGTGCTTGAAAAACAATCATTAGCCTGATTCTGAAGTAACCCCTTTTGACTTATTCCAAGTGCTTGAAAAACTCAGGTAGTGATTGCTACTGTTTTTATGTTATGTGTTTAAATGGATCTCTTATTTAGAAATGGGTTTCCTTGACTTGTGAAGGCAATGTTTTGCCGATAGAAATGGTGCCTTTGTGGATTGATAGCCATGGATTGAAAACGATGGTCATATAGACCATGGAGACGCAGCAGAACAATCCAAGTTATTTAGATGCAGCTTGGCTCGGTTGGCTTTCCTGCATGAGGTTCGACTTTAGTCCCATTTGGATGTCGTTATATGACTGTTATTATGATAGTATAAAATTTTTAATGAAAAGTTTTCGTGATATATGAAGTTTTTAGCTATTGTAAATAGTTGCTTGATATGACACAATGGAAAAAAGTATAACCAAACATTTTACTTCTTTGATAATTCTGTGAATTTTTTTTTAGTTTTCTTACGGAAAAATAGAGGAAAATTAATGTGTGCATTAAATCTCTTTTTGACTTGGTTATGTTTGATCATATTTTACTTATATTTTCCGTTTCCTTAATTTATCTGGGTCCAGAATAGGGCCTTAATTGTCAATTACTGTACAAAATTTCTTTTTGACTAAATTTGTTGTCTAAATTCATGGTTCTGAGTTGAGGAGTAGGTATTTGCTTGCAATTGGGGAAAAGACCAAAGGACTTGATGCTTGCAAATATGCTACTCTCTTTTTAAGGTCTGGTCTGTGTATTAGCCTTTTTCCCCCCTTAAAAATCCCCTTTCCCTTACTCCTGAAGAAAAAAAGAAAAGTAGCAGTCCAGGCATAAAATTGTAGTATAGTCTGATGCCAATCTAGAATATGATACCGGCACAACACGAAATATGGTTCAGGTTTGTTTTAAATGGGTCATGTCGTATTTCTTATTGACTCGTTAACCTAAAAATAACATGATATAATATTATTAATAAAAATGCCGGGTTGACACAATTATAAGTTGACATAGTTAAAATCTATTTATCCATCAAATTTTTCTTTAATGAAAGTGTAGTGAGTCACGTATTATAAGTGGGTCCCACTGTTTCATACAATAAGCGTGTCCTGTCATATTATTCATTTTATTTTGTAGGTCTTGTTCTTGCTCGATTTTTTGACACAATTATTAATTTGTTGTGTTCATGCCGGCGTATTAGCTATTATATTCATGTCACAACACGACACAAAAATGGCATATCAACACAAATTGACGCTCTTGTCAGAAGAGCTGAGCTCACTGCTTAGACAATTGTGGAAGCAAGATGCCCCCTAAGCAAGCAAAGGCTTATTTCTTCTTCAATGGTTAAACTATGATTTTTGTGACCTACAAATTCTGCATTGGGAAAAAGATCTTGCTAACTTTGACTTTCACCAACATTTATGTGTTTTTAGTTAACCTCTTCCGTGGGTTTTCTGTTACTTATTAAGCTTGACAAAGTAGCTGCTCAGAGAAGATCTAAAGTTGCAGAAAAAAATGACGATGAAGTCAACAAAGTGGATTTTCTTATTTGATCAATTCTTTTTTAATTTAAGAAGCAAGTCTTAACTCCTGCTCTCTGAAATTCAATTTGCTTGACTGATGAAGGGATCGTCATGCCTTCCAATAGATAATTTGTGTGACCATTTGACTTATTTTTTAGCTGTTTTTTCCTTCTATATATATCTTCTCCCATCCATTGCTGAAGAAAACACAGTATTCTCACATTTCCTTGTGAACAAAATTTGTCTTATCAAAATACTTGTAAGGTATAAGAAGAGGTTTTGCTTCTCTCTATTTTCTTCATGTTATTCTATGATTTCCTTTTTGTTCTTCTTCTTTGATAGTTCTCATGTTGTAGTATATGATCCAAATTAAGCTCCAGTATTCAATTTGCAGATTTCCTCTCTGTCTCTTAGTATTTTAAATATCCCATTTAACAAGAGAAAATAATGCACGTACAAAGATTACTATGCGTAAAGGCATTTAGAGAAGTAAATAACGATGACCCCCCTTTCCTGTGGATTCCAAATTAATTTATTCTTTCTGCATTTCTTTTTATTTGCATTTAGCTGAACTCATCTGAAGGTGAGTAAACTTGGCATATTTCTTTACTAGGGAGGAGAGTATAAAGCTAGGCAAAACTAGTGATCTATCTAGCATTATTTTTCTCTCAATATGCATAACTAAACAAAATTTGAGCAGATTTGTTGAAATTACTGATAGACCTTAGCATATAATTTGGTTATACGGAGAAGCAAGACAATTAATATTAAGCATGTCCTCAAAAGATGAGAAGAAAGTCTTGGCGCAATGTTAAAGTTTCTGCCATATGATTTGGTGGTCATGGGTTCACATCATGTAACTGACTTCTTCCTTAATATACTGTGTGGATCGGACCCTTTCTTGAAACCATGAATTCTGCGTATCTGTAATTTGGGCAAATATAGTAGATCAATTGTCACTATTTCTAGATTACTCCACAATAAAGCTAAACAAAACACATCTACTAAACCGCCATAGTCTTATTCTGTTTCCCATTTAATTATTTTTCATGCATGCTATAATCTTCATGGACAGGTTGAGGCCTGATCTCGGAAGAATGGAGGGTGCAGCAAATGATAACTCTCGAGTTCAAGTAAAGAGAGGAGAACCCACAAGGGTTAAGCCAGCAGAGGAAACAAGCAAGGGTTTATACTTCCTCAACAACTTCGACCAAAACATAGCAGTAATCATGCGCACCCTTTACATCTACAGGTCTGATGAGCAAGAGAAAAGAGGAAATGATGAAGCTACAGAGATCATCAGAGACTCTCTATCAAAGGTGCTTGTTCACTACTACCCACTAGCTGGGCGGCTGGCGGTGAGTCCAGTGGGAAAGCTGGTGGTGGAGTGCACAGGGGAAGGAGTCAGGTTCGTGGAGGCAGATGCAAATTGTAGTATGGAAGAGATAATTGGAGAGATTGAGAATGTCGACCTTGTGAAGCAGTTGGTTTTTGATGTTCCTGGCTCTAGCATTCTTGAAGTTCCTCTCATGACTGCTCAGGTATGTATTTATTCATGTCCTTTTACCTTTTTTTTCAGCTTAATTGAAGAAAATGGATAGATTAAGGATTGCAAGACAAATCAGATGAATATAATTTGGTTAAAATGGAGAATTTTTTGAGTATGCTTTATGATCGAAATTTACATATAAATTAAAAGAAAAGTTTTATAAAACAGCTATTGGACATTTCTAATAACATGTAAAAAAAGATAGCATTGTACAAATAATAATACTTAGACGGATGAGTAATCACAATACAAAAAAATAAGATAAAAAATGATATTTGTAAGTTTAGAAGTTACAAGTATAAAAAATAAGATGAGGTAATAATATTTAAGATGGTTTGAACATTTAAAATATATACTAGATGAAGTATATGTGAGGATGGATGAGTTAGTGGTAATGGATGGAAATAATGAAAAGGTAAATATAGAAAAATTTAGAGTGAGTTAATAAAAATAATTTAAACTATTTTGGAAAATATTGCAACTAAGTTGAGCGAAATTGTAAGACTAGATCCATAGGCAAATTCCATGTAGGGAAATTTAAGACTCTATTTAATGAATTTTAAGACTTTGCTTTTTTGGGGGGTGGCGGTGGTGGTGGGGGGGCATTGGGCATCGTCTAGGTAGGCTCATTCAGTCTTAAGCTAAAAAATGTAGGTATTCTTGTACCACCCTACTCTTAGATTTGATTTTCCTATGGGAAAATTTTGAACAATTTTGAATTATATTCTTTACTTTATTTAATACTTGTATTCCAAGGGAAAAAAATTCTCAAATTTGTTATATTTTAATGTTTTGTAATACCCACAAAATATATAAAAGAAGCTTTTATTTTAGACTTGTTACTGTTTGAGTTTAGTGTAATTTAGATTGATAATTCTGTCTTTTATACTGTGATAACTACTCAAAATGTGGTTAAGTTGACATGAAATTTTACATAGCATAAATATGGTTTGAAACAATAGGGAAAAAAAAAATATAGATAATAATCTTTTTAAAAAATGAGTATAATTTTAGCATCTTTTAGGTTTCGCCATTAGCCTACTCTTTTCCATACCAGTATTTTCTAGTTCAACTATATGGGGTTAATGAAATGAGAACTAAGAAATAATACTACTACAATTTATATATAAATTTTTTATAATCATCTTTCCATATATAGATCAAAAGGATGGGCCCTTTTTCTTAAAAAAATATTTTACACCGAAATTGCTCTCTTTTAGGTAACCAAGTTCAATTGTGGAGGATTCTGCATTGGCATGAGCATGAACCACTGCATGGCTGACGGGCTTTCAGCAGCAGAATTTCTCAACTCGTGGGGTGAAACTGCCAGAGGCTTGCCTTTAACAACCCCTCCGTTCCTCAATAGAACCCTACTCGAGGCCCGAACCCCACCCATGATCGAGTTCCCCCATGAAGAATTCCTTGACATCGACGACACATCAAACCTCTGCCAGCTCTATGCCCATGAAGAGATTCAGTTCAAATCCTTCTGCTTCAACCCCAGAAAGCTATCCCTCCTCAAAGAGGCTGCCTTGGAGGATCGATCAATGCTCACGAAGTGCTCAACGTTCGAAGCATTGGCAGGCCTTGTATGGCGTGCCCGGACCATGGCCCTAAGGATGAGACCCGATCAACGTACCAAGCTCCTATTTGCGGTTGACGGACGGCGCAGATTCGTCCCGTCATTGCCAAAGGGATTCTTTGGCAACGGGATATTGCTGACGGCTGCATTATCCGACGCTGGGACACTAATGGACAATGAGTTTCAACACGCAGTGAAACTAGTTCAGGATGCAATCAGTAAGGTAACGGATAAGTATATGAGATCGGCTATCGATTATTTCGAGGTGACAAGGGCTAGGCCTTCCTTGAGTGCCACCGTAGTCATAACTACCTGGTCTAGACTGTCTTTTCATGCAATGGATTTTGGTTGGGGAGAGGCTGTTTATTGTGGGCCAGTGGGTTTGCCTGAGAGGGAAGTGGCTCTGTTCTTGCCTCATGGGAAGGATAGAAAGAGCATGATTGTGCATCTGGGTTTGCCTGCATCTTCCATGAAGACTTTTGAGAAACTGATGGATGTTTAATGCAAGGAAGACTGGACTGATCGATCGGTTTCTGTTACTCTGTGTCTGATTTCATTTGATTTATAGTCTTTTAAGTGGAGATAACAATAGAATCATAAAAAAGAAGAATATTTGTGTGTTATTTGTGAATTGTCGTGTATGCAAAGATTTGGTGTGGTTTATAGTGAAGGAATGCATAATGCTTTGTATAGCATGCATTGGAAGGGAAAGAATAAGAATAATGTAATGATGAAGAAATAATATTTGTGAAGAACATCCGTGAATAGTATTTTATATTTATAATGTATTTTATTGAATTAAGCATTTAATTTATCTATATATTTAAATTGTTATACAAATTAGGGATCCGCTTGATTTTTCTTAATAGGTTGAGTTGAAACGGGTTGGGTTTTCGTCTCCGATAGCTTGGATCCTGCATACTACAATAAATGAATAAGAGATAAGAGGACGGTAGGATTTACTCTTTGATATATTTTTTGACATTTAAATTAAAAAAAATTTTTGTGATGAAGAAAAAGATTGAGGATGCAAAGAAATATGTGGGTGCGCAAAAGTGGGGGGATTGAGTGTAGATTGAAGGATTAGACTCTGATGCGTACCTGGATCCGACTTCGAACAGATTCGGATTCCCCTTGATGGTTTGAACCGACTTCGTTCACTGAGTTCGAATCCTGCACACCACTAAAACAAACAAGAGGTCAGCGTTAACGGCGGAAAGTTGTCCCACCGAAAATACTCCGACGCTCAAGTCAATAAACAGTCACACAAGAATGAAACTGAAAAGAGAGTTTTGAGAGAGGTAGAGTGTATAATCCAGATGAAAGATAGACGCAGGGTCTTTCTTGTATTTGGATGGTGGGGAGGCAGAAAACGGCCGTGAGGGCTCGTTTGTTGCCTTAAAGATTATTATCGGGTTTGGAGAGTTTTGAAGCAGAGAAC
>JAOVVI020005539.1:0-16395 GCA_028571085.2 Nepenthes alata
AGAGATACTAGATAGCATTGGCATGGAGTTGGGCGATTGGGACTCGAAGGGTTTGTAGAACAGACTACAGATCATCCTGCAATGGGAGACGGAGGCCGCTCCTCAGGTGGGCCTCATAAACTTTGATATGCTCCACCGGTGGAGCAAAGGCTCTGCCGTTCCTTCTCGGGACTCTCCACGCAGTTTCCTTTGGGAAGTTGAACTCAACGCACAATACTTTAACGTCACTCTCTCTATGAACGGAGGCAATGTCTGCGACGGATGCCATGGTTTGCAGAAGGGACTAGGGTTTCTGAGAATGAATGTTGGGAACGAAGAAGACGAAGGTTAGGAGGCGTACAAGGTTTTCAAAATGTAGAGGTAAACTTAAATGGCAAGCACGCGCTAAAATTCCTCATTAAGGACATTGTCAGTCTTGCCATGTGTCACCTTCCTGCTGGACTCTTCAAAAAGAAAATCTCTGATGTATTAATGGCCAGGATACCGGCCCAACCAAAAGAAGACGCGTGTCTCTTTTCTAGCCTGCAAACCGGCTGATGGCCACACGTCCATCAGGACTGGCAGAAAACTTCCTCGGAATTGACCAAAGACGGTCAACAGTTTTGGTTAACACTCTTCTCCGGAATTGACCAAGATGGTCATCAATTCTGGTCAACATTGTTCTCTGGAATTGACCAAGACGGTCAACAATTCTAGTCAAACTTATTCTTCGGAACTGATCAAGACGATCAACAGTTCTGGTTAAACTCTCCTTTATGCCTTTCATGGAGTTCCATGGGATTCTCAAATACCGAAGGGCAATAAGGGGCATCCCATCATGAATATACCGGAGGGCAGAATTTTGGCCACCGGCATGGGAGGCTAGTGATGAGTATACCGAAAATGGGCTGGCCCAAAGTCAACGAAGGCCCAAGACGGATGGTTAACATGTTAACGACCCAGTTGGAGAATAGGCCCAAAAGCTAAAAGGCCCAGGACGATCAATGCTGGCGTTGACTGTCCAGGTAGCCAACGCGCATAAGTTGGGCCCAAAATAGGTTTTTTCTACAGTAATGGGCTTGGTACATTTGAGCCCATGATCCATCAAACGGCCAACAACGGCTCTCCCATCATCTTTCACGATCCGAGCTGGTTCTCAAAATAGGCATTGACAAAATTAGTGCCTTTCCCACAAGGAAGACGCCAGATTTTTCTTATTTTCTGCCAATTGGGGCTCTCTAATGGTAACATACACAGAAGGAAGGTGTTCAGTATGAAAAGTCGCTGACCGCCGTGAAAGAAAACTATCTCAGTCCATTTGGCAACCGGCATCAACTCTGAAAGGCAGGCCAACCAGGAATCACGCAAGGGATCACTCCTTCCAAAGGAGGGAGATCACCTTGTCATCTGTAAATAAGCCATAGAATCCTCATTCAAGGCACGCCAACTTTTACGCACGAAAGATTGGAGACTGGACAATTCTCTACTGTCTGCTGATACTCAAAAAGCCTAAGGCAAACAACGTGTTTCTGACAGCCGTTTACTGTCTCCCTACCATCCAGATTCAAGGCGACGACCTTGCCTCTCTTTCAACTGGAGATCCACACACACTCTCTCTCGTTCTCTCTTTAAATCCTCAATTTTAGTAACCTTCTCATATTTTGAAAGTTGTTTATTGATTTGAGTGTCGGAGTATTTTCGGTGGGATAACTTTCCGCCGACACACTGACCTCCTGTTCGTTTTAGTGGTGTGCAGGATCCTAACTCGATGAAGGGAGCCGGAATCACAACAAGCGGATCAGCCCAAATCTGTTCAAAATTCTGATCTAAGGACGAATCAGTATTATTATTGGAGGATGTTTGAATGATGATTAAAAGATATTTTTAATCCATGAGCTATGGTGATGATTTGAAGCTGGAGAAAATCTACGATGAGGGATCTTTGACATGCACTGGTGACCGATGTTAGGGCGGCTGAGTCTGAATGGTTGATGCATTGTTTCTAATAAAATTGGAAACTTTAGATTGTAAGTGATTCATTTTAATTAATATCAATCAATTATTTATAAAAAAATATAAAAATATATGAGAATTCAAATCCAACACAGTAAGACTATCACCCTAAACTAACATAAATTTAGCCAGTTTAATTTATTTTTTTGACACCCCAACTATTTATTGCCCCCTCCATCTTCTGATTGGTGAGGCAGTCTGCTTTTTTGATGACTTTGGTTTTCCTTTCATAAAAATTAAGTTCTAACTACTAATATTAGAGTAGTATTTCTTAGCTACACTTTGAATATATTTTATTATGTAATATCACATTCATACTTATATGTTATAGGTTTATATAAAAATAAATAAATAGATGAAATCCCTACTTTTTATAGATATTTAAATGATGACTAAAAGATATTTTTAATCCCTGAGCTGGGGTGAAGATTTGAAGCTTAAGAAAATCTTCGACGTGGGATCTTTGACATGCATCAGTGATCGATGTTGGGGCGGCTGTATCTAAATGGTTTGGTCCATCACTGAAGTTAGATGTTTGTTTTTAAAATAGTTAGAAACTTATAATTTTACATGATTTATTTTGTTTAACACGAATCAATTATTTATAATATATATATAAAAAATATGAAAATTCAAGTCTAACAAAGTAAGACTATCACCCTAAATTAACATAAATTTAGGCATTTTAAATTAATTTTTCTGATACCCCAACTACCTATTGCCCTCCAACTTTGGATTAGTAAGGCATTCTGCTTTTTTGATGACTTTGATTTTCTTTTCATACAAATTATGGTCTAACTACTAATATTACAACCATGTTGAAAGCCATTCTTTGAATATATTTGATAATTTAATATCACTTTTATACTTATATGTTATAGGTTTATGTAAAAATAAATAAAAAGATAAAAGTCTTATTATTAAAAAATGCTTGAATAATGACTAAAAGATATTTTTAAAATTTTTTTCTTTATTTATTTCTGTCGACCGCTCTCCTCCTGCGAAATTAAAATGTTAGAATTTTTAGGGGGCAAGGGAAGCTATTTTGGGGCTTGGCTACGAAGGAGTAAGTATGGTCGAAGGAGATATTGCATTTGTCAATTATTAAAAATAATTACTACTATATATAAGTCTATTCAGTTTAATTCAGTTTTCGATATATATAATGTAAATTTGGAGTTCAAATTCATGGTGATGTTGATATTATAAATTTGCACTTATTTAGAGGACTATTGGGCAATATTTTTTAAATAATTTACGTTAAAGATTTTATTATATTTCTAAGTTCTTATTTTATTTTCAAAAAAAAGAAATGTAATTTTTATATTTAGGATAAAATTATAAGAAAAAAAGTGATAAAAATGTAAAATAATAGTGACAGTAAGATAATTTAATTTAATTAATTTATTTATTGTTAATAATCAAACAAAGAAAATTCTTGTATTAGAAACTTATTTTTCTCGCTAATGTTTTTTTTTTACACCAGAAGAACTGAAAGAACATTTTATTTTCTTAATTAACCTTTTTTTCTCTATTTTTATCCTTTTATTTTTTCTAGAATCAAACAATTTCTGCCAAAAAAAAAAAGAAATTCGTATTTTATCTTTTTTATTTTGGAAACAATAAATATAATAGATGTCAAGTAATAAGCATTTGACATTAAAAAGGAAATAAAATATAAAACTAAATCATATTGTTGTTAAAATACAAGGCGCTATGGTCCTGAGCATTAAATTTTTTAGAAAATATATCAGTATATCTTCTTTAAGAGATGTATGAATCACAAATCCTTATACTTATGACGTATATAATAATTTAGGTAGCTATACATATATATGTATGTATCATTTATTACTCAATATTATATATTTATTTTTAAATATATAGTATAAATATTGAACCTATAACATGTCTATGTACATATATGTATAATTTATAATGATTTAATTTTCTAAATTTCTTAAAAAAAGTATATCAATAAAATAAATGTTGAGTAGGACCGTGTCCACCCTCAATTTTTAATAGGGCGAGTATGATATTTAAAAATGAATTGCCCAGTCATGTTCCATTGGCACCTACCACGGTAAAGAACTGGGTTGCTAAACATTAGGGCATATTGTGATTACATTGAAATGTTTGGTGCTACTACAATTTTCACTAAAACTAAAACTGTTGGTCCAAAACAGAAGGCATGGTAATCGGGCAGACGGATCACTCAGACAGCAATAGAGTTGAACTCTCAGATGGACGGCCAAAAGTAGAGATAGAATAAATGAGAGAAATATACACGAAATTTTAACGTGAAAAGACCTTCTTGACTAAGGACAAAATCACCAAATAATACACTATAAAAATTGATTATTTATAAGGATGTTAGTTACATAAAGCTCAAACAAGAAAAAATAATTGCATATATATACACATGAGGCCTAGTGGTCGGCCATCCACCATAGCAGTGGGATGGCAGGACCACACCTCCTAGACCTGCCACAGCAGACGCACGTCCGGCGAGCAGAGTGGTAGGCCTGACACATTTGAAAGTTATAGTTGCATCAATCTTCCAATTATAGTGGCTTAACTGTCCACCTGTAAAACGCAGCTACAGCAAGTCTACGGAGGGAGAGAGTTAACGCCTAGGCTTCCACAGTCCTCGTCCATGTCCACAGTGACCTATTAGATATGACTCCCCCAATGAGTCCTCGTCTATTTTGACAAGTTTCTCGAACCACTCCAAAAGTCCGCGTCCTTTTCCTCGTCATGTCCGTGGACAAAGCACTACGAAGGAAGTTACCCTTAACAAACTTCCCATCACGACCGAGTGGGAGCGAAGTTAGTCAGACAGGTAATATCACAACAAACTTCTAACTTTCCCTTTGGCAAAACTTTAGCCAACATGTCCAAACCATTGTCATCCGTCCAGACCTTTCCAATTGATAACTACCAATCATAAAAAATATCTTTCATCCAATGATATCGCAAATCAATGTGCTTAGACCTGGAATGGAATGAGGAGTTTTTACACAAGTGCATGACACTTTGACTGTCACAAACGACCTCATACGTTTCTTGCCTTAGATCCAACTCTTGGACGAACATTTTCATCCATAGCATTTCCTTTCAGGCATCAGTCACAAAAATGAACTCTGCCTCCGTAGTTGAGAGAGTAACACATTTCTATACCTTCGTTTGCCAGGAGACTGCCCCTCCTATCAATTTTACCAAGTATCCAGACATTGATTTTCAAGAATCAACGTGCCCGGCCATATCGGCGTCCGTGTACCCAACCAACTGAAGCTTCTCTCCTCCAAAATGCAAACCCATCTTTGAAGTCCCACGGAGATATCTAAAAATCCACTTCACCGTGGACCAATACTCCATCCCTGGGTTTAAGAGAAACTGTCTAACAAGACCAACCGCAAGAGCAATGTCCGTTCGCGTACAAACGGCCGTGTACATCAGACTACCAACGGCCGATGAGTAATAAATCTTACTCATGCGTGCCTTCTCAGTATCCGAGGACAGACACTGCTGCTTGCTCAGCCTAAAGTAGTTGGCCAGAGGGGTACTGATAGGCTTGGAGCTTTCCATATTGAATCGCTGAAGCACCTTTTTAACATAGCCTTCCTGGGACAGCCAGAGCTTCTTGTCCCCTCAGTCACAAAATATTCTGATCTCCAGAATCTATTTCACTAGTCCGAGGTCTTTCTTAGCAAAAGACTGTCCCAGTTGCTTTTTTATCTCATTGATCCGAGTACTGTTCGGTCCGACAACTAGCATATCATCCACATAAAGGATGAGGATGACGAAGTCGTTCTCTAAAAATATCTGGACAATGCCACAGTGGTCCGAAGCAGTCTTATGGTATCATCGTCTGACCATGACAGATTTAAACTTCTTGTACCACTATCTCAGAGCTTGTTTTAACCCGTTCAAGCACTTCTTAAAACGACGAACCAGTCCTTCCTTCCCATCGACTTCAATACCATCTGGTTGCTCCATTTAGATTTCTTCATCAATATCTCCATGGAGAAATATTATCCGGACGTCCAGTTGCTCAATCTCTAAATCCAAGGCTGCTGCCAATCCGAGCACCACACGGACCGATGACATCTTGACAACAGGTGCAACGATTTCATCAAAGTCAACACCCTTGCGTTGACTAAAGCCCTTCACCACAAGCCGCGCCTTGTGTCTTGGCTTACACGCGTCCTCGGTTGTCTTTAGCTGGAAGACTGACTCGTTCTTTAGGGCCTTCTTCCCCTTAGGCAGTTTAGCTAGCTCAAAGGTATGGTTCTCATGAAGAGAGGTAATTTCTTCATTCATGGCCTCAAATCATTTATCATTCTGAGCGCTACACATGGCCTCGTCAAAATCTTTAGGTTCTCCAATATATATATATATATATATATATATATATGTGTGTATGTATCATTTATTACTCAATATTATATATATATTTTTAAATATTTAGTATAAATATTCAACCTATAACATGTCTATGTACATATATGTATAATATATAATGATTTAATTTTCTAAATTTCTTAAAGAAAGTATATCAATAAAATAAATGTTGAGTAGGACCGTGTCCACCCTCAATTTTTAATAGGGCGAGTATGATATTTAAAAATGAATTGCCCAGTCATGTTCCATTGGCACCTACCACGGTAAAGAACTGGGTTGCTAAACATTAGGGCATATTGTGATTACATTGAAATGTTTGGTGCTACTACAATTTTCACTAAAACTAAAACTGTTGGTCCAAAACAGAAGGCATGGTAATCGGGCAGACGGATCACTCAGACAGCAATAGAGTTGAACTCTCAGATGGACGGCCAAAAGTAGAGATAGAATAAATGAGAGAAATATACACGAAATTTTAACATCGAAAGACCTACTTGACTAAGGACAAAACCACCAAAGCATACACTATAAAGAATTGATTGTTTATAAGAATGTTAGCTATACAAAGCTCAAACAAAAAAAAAATAATCACAAGTGTATTTCACTCAATCTCTCTCTAAAAGTGTCTTTCTCTATCTTCACAACAAATGCTTGCCCACAACACTGTCAAAGCATGCTCAAAGTGATTGCCTCAGCACGCTCCAAGACACACTACACTCAGCAAGGGAACAAGCATATATATACACATGAGGCCTAGTAGTCGGCCATCCACTATAGCAGTGGGATGACAGGACCACGCCTCCTAGACCTGCCACAGCAAACGCACGCCCGGCGTGCAGAGTGGTAGGCCTGACACCTTTAAAAGTTATAGTTGCCTCAATCTTCAAATTATAGTGGGTTAACTGCCCACCTGTAAAATACGGCTACAGCAAGCCTACGGAGAGAGAGTTAACACATAGGCTTCCAGAGTCCTCGTCCATGTCCATAGTGACCTATTAGATATGACTCCTTCAATGAGTCATCGTCCGTTTTGACAAATTTCTCAAACCACTCCAAAAGTCCGCATCCTTTTCCTCGTCATGTCCGTGGACAAAGCACCACGAAGGAAGTGACCCTTAACAAACTTCCCATCATGACCGAGTGGGTGCAAAGTTAGTGAGACAGGTAATATCACAACAAACTTTTAACTTTCCCTTTTGCAAAACTTTGACCAACATGTCAAAGCCATTGTCATCCGTCCAGACCTTTCTAATTGATAATTGCCCATCATAAAAAATATCTCTCATCCAATGATATCACACATTAATGTGCTTAGACCTGGAATGGAATGAGGAGTTTTTACACAAGTGCATGACACTTTCACTGTCACGAAAGACCTCATGCGTTTCTTACCTTAGACCCAACTCTTGGACGAACCTTTTCATCCATAGCGTTTCCTTTCATGCATCAGTCACGATAATGAACTCTGCCTCCGTAGTTGAGAGAGCAACAAACTTCTATACCTTGGATTGTCAGGAGACTGCCCCTCCTAGAAATTTTATCAAGTAACCAGACGTTGATTTTTAAGAATCAACATCCTCGGCCATTTCGGCGTCCGTGTATCCAACCAACTGAAGCTTCTCTCCTCCAAAATGCAAACCCATCTTTGAAATCCCACAGAGATATCTAAAAATCCACTTCACCGTGGACCAATACTCCATCTCTGGGTTTGAGAGAAACCGGCTAACAAGACCAACTGCAAGAGCAATGTCCGGCCGCGTACAAACGGCCATGTACATCAGACTACCAATGGCCGACGAGTAATAAATCTTACTCATGCGGACCTTCTCAGTGTCTGAGGATGGACATTGCTGCTTGCTCAGCCTAAAGTAGTTGGCCAAAGGGGTACTGACAGGCTTGGAGCTTTCCATATTAAATTGCTGAAGCACCTATTTAACATAGCCTTCCTGGGACAGCCAGAGCTTCTTGTCCCCTCAGTCATAAAATATTCTGATCCCCAGAATCTATTTCACTAGTCCGAGGTCTTTCATGGTAAAAGACAGTCCCAGTTACTTTTTTATCTCATTGATCCGAGTACTATTTTGTCCGATAACTAGCATATCATCCACATAAAGGAGGAGGATGACAAAGTCGTTCTCTAAAAATATCTGGACAATGACACAGTAGTCCGAAGCAGTCTTATGGTATCATCGTCTGACCATGACAGACTTAAACTTCTGGTACCACTATCTCGGAGCTTGTTTCAACCCGTACAAGCACTTCTTAAAATGACGAACCAGTCCTTCCTTTCCCTCGATTTTAATACCATCTGGTTGCCCCATGTAGATTTCTTTATCAATATCTCCATGGAGAAATACTGTCCGGACGTCCAGTTGCTCAATCTCTAAATCCAAAGCTGCTGCCAATCCGAGCATCACACGGACCGATGACATCTTGACAATAGGTGTAAAGATTTTATCAAAGTCAACACCCTTGCGTTGACTGAAGCCTTCACCACAAGCCACGCCTTGTGTCTTGGCTTGCACGCGTCCTCAGTTGTCTTCAGCTGGAAGACCCACTTGTTCTTCAGGGCCTTCTTCCCATTAGGCAGTCTAGCCAGCTCAAAGGTATAATTTTCATGAAGAGAGGCAATTTCTTCCTTCATGGCCTCAAACCATTTATCTTTCTGAGCGCTACACATGGCCTCGTCAAAATCTTTAGGTTCTCCAATATTAGCGAGCAAGACTTACTCACTTCTTGGCAGGCGGACGGATGGACGTCTCTCCCTGGACGACCATCTCACAGGGGCCGCCTGTACCTGAGGGGCTAGATCTTCAACCTGATTCTCCTGAGGCCTTGGAACTTCCTCATCATTGTTGTTGGCCATTCTTGGTCTACCTACCTCAGACTCACGAGGTACTGGACGGATAGCCTCAAAGGTAACTCTGTCTGTCCGAAAAGTATTGGGTTGAGACTTCTTCTTTTTCCCAATGTCTTCAATGGTCTATTCCTCAATAAAGACAACATCTCGAGATCGGATCATCTTTCTTTCCATTGGGTCATAGAACCTATACCCAAGTTTGTACTCGTCGTAGCCCAGAAAGACGCATTGCTTTGTCTTTGGCTCTAGCTTGCTCCTCTCATCTCTCGGAACATGAACAAAGGTCTTGCAGCCAAATGTCCGAAGATGGTTGTAAGCTAGTTCCTTCTCGCTTCAGATCCTTTTTGGGATTTCCCCGTCCAAAGGCTTACTGGGTGACTAGTTGATCACGTGGGCGGCCGCCTTTAAGGCCTCGGCCCAAAAAGATCCTGAAAGCCTGGCCGCAAATAACAAGCACCTGACCCTTTCCATCAGTGTGCGATTCATCATCTTGATCACGCCGTTCAATTGTGGCATCTTCGGTGGAGTCCTCTGATATTTGATGCCGTGAGCTCTATAATAGGTATTAAAAGTCCCAATGTACTCTCCACCGTTGTCGCTCCGGACGACCTTCAACTTTCTACCGATCTCATGCTCAACAAGGACATGGAACTACTCAAAGGTTCCTGCAACTTGATCCTTGGTCTTAAGCAGGACACCCACAGTTTCCTCGAGCAATCGTCAATAAAGGAGATAAAATACTATGCTCCTCCAAAAGACCTTTCTCGGAGGGGACCACACACGTTTGTGTGGACGAGCTCTAGGACCTTAGACCTTCTGGATGATGCATCTCCCTGAAAGGAGACTCTCCGTTGCTTCCCCGACTTGTAGTGAGAGCAAGTCCTCCGCCATTCTTCAATTAATATTGGGATGAGATCCTTCTTGGCCAGATGACTCATGCCCCTCTCACTCATGTGTCCGAGCCTTTTATGCCACAGGTTTGAAGACTCCACACATCTTGTGGCATTTACCTCTGCCACATTGTTCTTGGCTTTCAGTGCGTAAAGGCCTGAGGCCTTTCCTCATCAGGAAACCACCATGGATCCCTTTGTCAGCTTGAAATCGCCGTCATAAAAGATGCTGCAGTAGCCTTTGCCATCAAGCCATCCTACTGAGATGATATTCATACGAATATCAGGGATATGTCGGACGTCCCTTAAAATCAGTCGGGCACCATTGTTTGTCACCAAGGAGACGTCGCCTCGTCCAATGATCTCGGACGTCTCCATGTTACCCATCTTCAACACTCTTAGGACACTAGTAGTGTAAGTAGAGAACAACTATCTCCTGAAGGTGACATGATGGATGCGCTAGAATTTATCACCCAATAAGAGGCCTGCTCGGCCACGCTCATAGAGTCATCAGACTCGCAGGCCAAAAAGAGGTCACCTCCTGTGACAACAGAGACCAAGGATTCTTCCTTGCCACATCTCTTTTCACCCCTATCCTTTCCAACATGTTCACGCTTCCACTTATAACAAAACCTCTTGATGTTCCCCTTCTTGCCACAATTATGACACTCCATGTTCTGGTACCGAGAACGTGACTTACTCTGCCCTTTGTCTTCAGACATTGGGTAACATCCTCGGCTCCTTCCCTTAGATTCTGTGATAAGGACCTCGGAGTGCTGAGAGGTGGACGTACCCTAAGACCGTCGTCTCATCTCCTCGTTCAACACAGCTCCCTTAGCCATCTCCAAAGCCACCACACCATCAGGAACTGTGTTAGCAACGGTGATCCTCATGACCTCCCATGAGTCTGGGAGGGTTGCGAGGAGCCAAAGTCCGAGCACCTTATCCTCAAATTTGATCGTCATGGCACTCAGCTGGTCCACACAGCCCTGAAATTCATTCAGGTGGTCAGCAACATATGAGCCGTCCTTGTACCGAATCTTCATGAGCCTCATCAAGTGAAAGATTTTATTATTGTCAGTCTTGGAGAAGTAAAACTTCAGCAACTTCTCCCAGAGCACTTTGGCATTGGACTCTCCCCGAACGTGGTTGTACACATTATCATTTACAAACTATCGGATATAACCGCACGCTTGCTTGTGCTCCTGCATCCACTCCTCGTCCATTTTTACCTTCGACTTTTCTATGGCAAATACTGGATTATGCATGGAGTTTACAAAAAGTAAGTTTGATATCTTGCTTTGCCAAGTGTCAAAGTTGATTCCGTTTAAGAGAGTCATTTTGCTTCCTACCTCCATATCAGCCAGCAATAAGGTCACCGTTCAAAGATCATCTCTCTGATACCACTTGTTGGCGTAAAACGGAAGACACAGTGACCGGACGGACGGATCACTCGGACAACAACAAAGTTGAGCTCTCAGACGGAGCGCCAAAAGTAGAGATAGAATAAATTGGAGAAACACACATGAGATTTTAACGTGGAAAGACCCTTCTTGACTATGAAAAAAACCACCAAAGAATATACTATAAAGAATTAATTGTTTATAAGAATGTTAGCTACACAAAGCCCAAACAAAGAAAAATAATCACAAGTGTATATCACTCATTCTCTCTCTAAAAGTGTCTCTCTATTTTTACAATAAAGGTTTGTCCACAACTCTCTCCAAGCACGCTCTAAGTGATTACCTCAGCACACCCCAAGATACACTACACTCAGTAAGGGCACAAGCATATATTTACACATGAGACTTAATGGTAGGCCAGCCACCCTAGTAGTAGGGTGGTAGGACCACGCCTCCTAGGCTTGCTACAGCAGGCGCACGCCCGACATGCAAAGTGGCAGGCCTGAAATCATTAAAAGTTGTAGCCGCCTCAACCTTCCAATAAGAGTGGGTCAACTGTCCACCGATAAAACGCGGTTACAGCAGGCCTACGGAGAGAGAGAGAGAGTCAACGCCTAGGCTTCTAGAGTCATCGTCCATGTCCTTAGTGACATCTCGGATATGACTCCTTCAACGAGTCCTCGTCCGTCTTGACAGGCTTCTCGGACCACTCTAAAAGTTTGCATCATTTTCCTTCTCAAGTCTGTGGACCAAGCATCACGAAGGGAGTGACCCCCAACAAAAACGAAATTTTGCGAAATTCCCTATTTTCTTTTGGACGATACAATAGATTTAATTGTGAATTCTGATATTGTTATTTAAAATTTTTATCCAACCAAGTTTAATTATGATGATATGTACACAAGATCTGCATTTAAATATGGGAGTTTTTGAAGTAGGTTTTTAGATTTTTAAAATCTGAATCTTGTATATTGCAAACCTAAAAAACAGTTTAGCGATTTGAAACTAATCCTTAGTTTATCCTCTAATGTTCAATTATGTTGTTCAATACCAAACTAATAATTTTGAGAGATTGAGGAGAGGGATTTAAAGGATTAGGCATTGAGAGAATCTTGGAGGAGGATGTATTCTCGATAATAATTTCCTGACATATTTAATGTAGACTGAAGCGACACGAGACTTGTGTTTTTAGAAGTGTGAGAAATATCTTAAAATGTGAAAATTAGAGGATCATGAGATAGATCACAAGGTGCTTTAATCTGAATATGATTAGATTATCTGATTATTAAATGCTCTAACTATATGATATAGCTTTATATTTATTGGGATGTAGAACTATTATTTATGGTGGTTGGCGCTAGTTATACTGAGAAGTTGCTGGTCATTATCTTATAAAAAAGTCGTTAGCTATTCTGATTGATTGCCAGATTTGTTTGTTAAAATAAGATAAAAGTATTATTATTTCAGGATATTTAAATTATGACTAAAAGTTATTTTTAATCCCTAAGCCAGGTTGATGATTTGAAGCTGGAGAAAATCTTTGATGTTGGATCTTTGAAATGCATCGGTCACTGATGTTGGGGCGGCTATATTTGAATGGTTTGGTGCATCGGTGAAGTTAGATGTTTGTTTTTAATGTAGCTAGAAACATTTGATTGCACATGGTTTATTTTGTTTAATATCAATCAATTATTTATAAAAAATATATAGAAAAATATGAGAATTCAAATCTAACACAGTAAGACTATGGCCCTAAACTAACATAAGTCTAGCCATTTTAAATTAATTTTTTTGATACACTAACTATTTATTGCCCTTCAACTTTTGATTAGTAAGGCTTTCTGCATTTTTTATGATTTTAGTTTTCTATTCAGACAAATTAAGTTCTAACTGCTGATCATAGAGTGGAGTTGGATGCGACCCTTTGAATATATTTGATGATGTAATATCACTTTATACTTGTATGTTATAAGACTACGTAGAAATAAATAAAGAGATGAAAGTATTTGATGGGTATACCGAAAATGAATTTGCCCAAAGTCAACGAAGGCCCAATATGGACGGTCAACTCGTTAACGGCCCAGTTGAATAACAGGTCCAAAAGCTGAAAAGCCTAGGACGATTAATGTTGGCGTTGACCGTCAAGGCGGCCAACGCGCACACAGACGGTCAACTCAAACGTTAACTATCTGCGTACTGTACGTAGGGCCCAAAGGAGGTTTTTTCTACAGTAACAGGCCTGGTCCATTTGAGCCCACGATCCATCAGACGGCCAGCAACGGCTCTCCCAACATCTTCCACGATCCCAACTGGTTCTCAAAATGGGCATTGACAAAATCAGTGCCTTCCCATAATGAAGGCGGCAGATTTTTTCAATTCTCTGCCAACTGGGGCTCTCCAACGGTAACATACACAAAAGGAAGGTGATCAGTATGAAAAGCCGCTGACCACCGTGGAAGGAAACTATCTCAGTCCATTTGGCAACCGGCATCAGCTTTGAAAGGCAGGCAACCAGGAATCACGCAAGGGATCACTCCTTCCAAAGGAGGGAGATCACCTTGTTATTTGTAAATAAGCCATAGAATCCTCATTCAAGGCACGCCAACATTTACGCACGAAAGCTTGGAGACTGGACAATTCTCTACTGTTTGCTGATACTCAAAAAACCTAATACAAATAACGTGTTTCTGACAGCCGTTTACTGCCCCCTACCATTCAGATTCAAGACGTCGGCCTTGCCTCTCTTTCATCTAGAGATCCACACACACTCTCTCTCGTTCTCTCTTTCAATCTTCAGTTTCAGTAACCTTCTCATATTTCGAAGGTTGTTTATTGACTTGAGCGTCATAGTATTTTTGGTCGGATAATTTTCCACCGACATACTCACATTCTGTTCATTTTAGTAGTGTGCAGGATCCTAACTCAGTGAATGGAATCGGAATCACGACAAGCGGATCAGCCCAAATCTGTTCGAATGTCGCATCCAAGGACGCAGCATTGGCGCCGTTTGTGGGTTACAAAAGCCAACCACAAATCATGACAACACTCTCTTTCACCTTCTACCTCTGCAATGGTGAACAAGAGAGCCCAAGCTAGCAATCCCGCTAGAGATGTTACTGACCCTGACCAAGACCACGCTGCTGGTGCCGCGGTCAACGGGGCTATGGGCGGAGTTCCACTGCCCTATTTTCAACAATTGATGGAGTAGATGCATGCCAACACGCGTTTGCTCTAGATACTTTGCTATCATAATGAGCAACGACGGCAGGCGACTCCTCCGACAGTCGTCCCTGCACTGGCCACCAAGAAGGGTGGCCAGAGAAAAAAGAAGCCGGCCAAAAGGCCCGAGAGAATAGGGAACAATTCGATTCCAGCTTCCTCCCGCGTTCCTGGCCAGAACAGGCATGATGAACGCTTCGAGAGCACAACTCCGTGGAAAAGCCTAGAGAAAAAAAATCTTTGATACTCTCGAGCTGAAGACAACTACGCAGTCTAGGAGTGAGCCTCCAGGACTGCTAGATCTGGTGGAGGCAGCAGCCAGCCGGTTGCTGGACCATCCGAAGACAAGACGGAGTTAAGGGCTTACCTTAACTCCAAAAGATCAGCAAACACCACTCGCCTAGATCCGAGAGTGGATAAAATCTAGAACCGCGTGTTCTAAGACGAGTAGTACGCCGTCGATTTGGACCGATATCCTTTCACAACGGAGATCCTGAGCCGTCCACTCCCCACAAAGTTTAAGATGTCATCCCTTAACTCATATGATATGAGCAGTGATCCGATTGATCATCTGGATCACTTTCGCACCCATCTGAGTCTACAAGGATTGGAAGACTCAGTGATGTGCCGCTACTTTCCACTCACACTGAGGAGAGATGCCAGAATCTGGTTTCATCACCTCCCTTTCAGCAATGTCAGCAGCTGCTGTGAACTCACGGACCTCTTCCTGGCTCAGTACGCCTCGAGCCAACAGGAAGAGAAGCAGTCGTGGCATCTCTTCCATATCAAGCAAAAATCAGGAGAGAATCCATAGCGATTTTTGGACCGTTTTGTGGCGGAGGCTAGACGGATTCCCTGGATCACGGAGGAGATGAAGCTGGGCAGTTTCATCTTCGAACTGACCTACGGGGATTTCTTTAAGCATCTGGCCCACAAGAATCCTCAAACCTTCTGGGAAGCGGAGTCCATCACGTGGGCATACGCTGCTGCGGAAGAGGCCAACGAGACAAAACACCCAGAGTGGGTGGATCAGCCTCGGTCATTCCCTGCAGAGAAAAAAAGGAAGTACAACGATAGTGACCACTCTCACAGGAAGCAGTACAAGTCTGTGCCATCGGAGCGCAGAGACTATGGACACCCGCTCTAATATTCTCATACAGATATGCGAGAAAAAGCTCTTGAAGTGGCCAAAACTACTGAAAAAGGACTCTGAAAATTAGTCAAAGTACTGTGATTTTTACCGCTCTACTGGGCACGTGACGGAGGACTGCAAGACTTTACAGAGGGAGGTCGAGGAGCTGGTTCACAGAGGGTACCTCAACAAGTATGTTAGGAGCTCCGAACAGAGCTCTGGAGCAGCTGACGGAGAGGGACAAGAGTGGAATCCTCCTCAAAATCGGGTCGCAGTAAGGGTGGTTAACATGGTCACCACCCAATTGCTAAAAACATATCCGGTGGGGAGAAATAGCAAACTGGGAGGAACAAGCAATGCACGGTAGATAATACCATTAGCTTTTGTGACGATGACCTAAATCACATTGTATCCCCCATGCTGATCCCATCGTTGTAACCACGCTTGTTTCGGACGATAACATCGACTACCAACTGAAACGAGTGTTCGCCGATA